>JAPXFY010005298.1:5000-15356 GCA_030674185.1 Monoplex corrugatus | reverse complement strand
TTTTTTGTTAGTCATCAGGCTATGAAGCATGATGAACATGTTTGTTTTACTTTGAATAACTTGTAAATCTACCTCTGTGGGGATTACCGGGGCTCTTTCAGTGTAAAAAGAATCCCTATCTTCTGGAAAGTCTGTGCTAGAAATTTCCTCTTTTCTGTCACTCTCTTTCTTTCTTCCATGCTCGTTTACTTTCTTTCATTTCTTTCTATAATTTTCTGTCTTGCTGGTCCATTCACCTGTATGTGTTTATATAAAGCCGTACATACTTTGTCTAAGGATTGATAATTGGGTATGTGTATTAAGTGCATTTTGACTCTAAGAAAATGTGATGTGTAGAAGCAGTTTTAGGTAATTTAAGCCAGTTTATGTGTGTTTGAGTGTCATTAGGTATGTTTGTATTCAGGTTTGATTTTTAAATCCCCTCATGATAAATTGGACAGTGGTCAAGACCAGTGGCATATCCTTAGATTATGTGCTATTGTGTTGATATGTGTACATAGTTTTCTTTTCCAGGTGTTCTTTTTTTTTTTCTCCAGTGAGATATGGTGCACATTTTGAGATGGTTATAGCCCTGATTTGGCCTAGCGTTGGCTTGGCTTTAAACAGTAATAACAGTAACTCTTAAATCACATACGAGTAGTTCTGTTGTCCATATTGATATTGGTAAAACTCTGAAATCATATTGGTTTGTTGTCAGTGTTATCATTGGTGATTGTTTTGTTTGTGTAGACTGAGAGTGCATAGAAACCTGAAAACATTGACAGGCTTTTGTTTAAGCTTCGCTGGTAACACAGCATCGACACAACATGGAGAGTAGCAGATACCGGTTTTAAGCCTAGGCTTTTTTGGCGTAGAGCCGGGCGCCAGGGGTTACTCTCGACGGTGGGAGGAATCTTCGCATTCCATTGGGTAGCTACCGCCCGCCTCAAGCTGGGCAGCCCCCAGTCAGTAAGGTGTTACCCCGCCACAACCTGTTTGCTCCAATGGGTGCTCGGAGCTTAGAGGAAACTTGACAGGCAGGTTGTAAATACCAGGCACCAGGCAACACAAAGAAGAAAAAGAAGATGCCAGCTCTTCTGATACCAAGCTGGAATGTAAGGACAATGTGTCCTGGTTTTGACAGTGACCTACAGCTGTTAGACGACACGCGGAAGACGGCCGTGATAGACAGGGAGCTTCACCGACTCAACATTGACATCGCTGCATTACAGGAGACAAGGCTACCTGGGGACGAATCACTGCGTGAGAAGAACTACACGTTCTACTGGCAGAGGAAGAACCCAGAGGAGCCACGTATTCATGGTGTGGGCTTCGCTGTAAAGAACTCCCTCCTAGCAACTGTAGAGCTCCCCACGGGAGGTACAGAGAGACTGCTCACTCTAAAAATGACGACCAGTTCAGGCACAGTCAATTTCATCTGTCCCTATGCCCCAACATTAAGCTCCTCACCCGACGTTCAGGGACCAGTTCTATGAGGCCCTGGATGCTGTTGTCAGAGGAGTTCCCAGCAAGGAAGGTCTCTTCATATTGGGAGACCTGAACGCACGCTGGTGCTGATTTTGAGGCCTGGCCAACCAGCATTGGACATCATGGTGTTGGGAAGCAAAATGAGAATGGTCAAAGACTCCTGGAACTTTGCTCTTACCACAAGCTAGCCATCACCAACACCTTCTTCAACAATAAGGAGAAGCACAAGGTGTCATGGCGCCACCCCAGTATCCCACCACTGGCATCAGCTCGACCTCATCTTAACAAGGTCGGACCTTAACAACGTCCTCAACACGAGGAGTTTCCACAGCGTTGATTGCGACACAGACCACACCCTGGTACGCAGCAAGATCAAGCTTCTACCCAGAAGACTGCACCACTCAAAGAAGAAAGGTCCCCCAAGGATTGATGCCTGTCGCACGTCCGATCCGACCAAGGCCGGGGAGTTTGTAAAAACCCTGAATGAAGTGCTCAAGAGTGGCTCAGAGATCCAAAACGCTGAGGAAAAGTGGAATCACGTAAAGGACACCATTTATCAGTCCGCCCTGAGTATATTTGGGAAAAAAGAACGAAAGAATCCCGACTGGTTTGAGGCAAACTGGCAGGAAATGGAACCAGTGGGTGGAAGCGAAACGCAAGGCTTTACTTGCCTATAAAAACAACAATATCCAAACTACTTGTGATGCTTACAGAGCTGCCCGCAGCAAGGCCCAACAAATGCTCGGCGATGCGCCAACGACTATTGGCTACAGTTAAGCTCAAGTATTCAGCAGTCAGCAGATTCAGGCAACACTGGCAGCATGTACGCTGGCATCAAACAAGCAACTGGTCCAGCAGCCTCCAAGTCAGCTCCTCTCAAGTCCAAAGCAGGAGAGAGCATCACAGACTCAGCAAAGCAGATGGAGAGATGGGTAGAGCACTACCTGGAGTTGTACTCCACGCAGAACTCTGTCACCGATGCTGCCCTGAATGCCATTGAGGACTTGCCTGTCATGGAGGAGTTGGATGCTGAGCCAAGCCTTGAAGAACTAAGCAAGGCGATTGACAGTTTAACGACGGGAAAAGCCCCTGATGAAGACGGAATACCTCCAGAGGTCATCAAGTGCGGGAAGCCTGCTCTTCTAACGAGCTGCATGAACTTTTGTGCATGTGCTGGAAGGAAGGCTTCCATTCCGAGAGACATGAGAGATGCCAGGATAGTGACTATATAAGAACAAGGGCGACCGCAGTGACTGTGATAATTATCGTGGAATCTCACTCCTCAGCATTGTTGGGAAAGCATTCGCCAGAGTCGTCTTAACCGGGTCTTCAGAGGCTGGCAGCTCGCATCTACCCTGAGTCCCAGTGCGGCTTCACTTCTCTGTCCGGCAACTACAGGAAAAGTGCCGCGAGCAGCACATGCCCCTTTGCCTCGCCTTCATTGATCTCACGAAAGCGTTTGACCTGGTCAGTCGAAGTGGTCTTTTCAAGCTTTTGAAGAAAATCGGCTGCCCCCAAGACTATCAGCTGTCATCGAGTCTTTCCATGAGGATATGCATAGCACTGTGTGCTATAATGGTGCCACATCAGAGCCTTTTAGAATCAGCAGTGGAGTGAAACAGGGATGTGTTTTGGCCCAACTCTGTTCGGGATCTTCTTCTCAATGTTGCTGACCTATGCCTTCTGCAGATCTGAAGAAGGGGTATATCTTCATACAAGGACAGATGGAAAGCTCTTCAACATTGCCAGGCTTCGTTCCAAAACTAAGGTGGAAAAGAAGACCATCATGAGAAAGCTCTCTTTGGAGACTTCCCACAGTGAACAAGATCTCCAGAGGCTCGTTGATCGCTTTGCCCCCGCAGAGTTTGGTCTCACAATCAGCTTGAAGAAAAACTGAGATCTTAGGCCAAGGGTGTGAAGAACCACCATCTCTACACATTGGAGACTACATCTCAATACTGTCCACAAATTTCAGTACTTGGGGTCCACCATAAGTGACAACCTCTCTCTGGACGCTGAAATCAGCGCCAGAATTGCAAAGGCCTCATCTGTTATGGCTAAACTGAACAAGCGGGTCTGGTCCAACAGCAGTCTCACTGCGAACACCAAAATGCAGGTTTACAGAGCATGTGTGTTGAGCACACTTCTCTACTCAAGTGAAGCCTGGACCACATACGCCAGCCAAGAAAAGAGGCTCATCATTTTCCATCTCTGCTGCTTGCGACGCATCCTCGGCATCCAGTGGCAAGACAAGGTGACCAACACAGAGGTTCTCCGTCGTGCGGGCCTACAGACCATCTTTGCCCTTCTAAGCCAACGCCGACTA
Organism: Monoplex corrugatus; assembly: GCA_030674185.1. Classification (NCBI taxonomy): domain Eukaryota; kingdom Metazoa; phylum Mollusca; class Gastropoda; order Littorinimorpha; family Ranellidae; genus Monoplex; species Monoplex corrugatus. The sequence continues at coordinate 11,563 of JAPXFY010005298.1, read as the reverse complement.
CGCTGGCTTGGCCATGTGCGTCGAATGGAGGATGGACGCATACCAAAAGACGTTCTCTACGGTGAACTGGCAAACCGGAAGCGAACTCCAGGACGCCCACAGCTACGCTTTGTAGACGCATGCAAAAGGGACCTTAGAAGCTCAGGGATTGACCCAGGCTCTTGGGAGACTCTGGCGGAAGACAGGGCAGCATGGCAGACAGCCGTTCAGCAAGGTGTTGTGAATGCGGAGAGGAGGAGAGCAGAAAGCGCAGATGAGAAAAGGGCTCTTTGCAAACAACGTTCCAGAAACCAGACAACAGCGACGCAATTTGTATGTGGCAGATGTGACAGAGATTGCCACTCAAGAATCGGCCTGCAAGCCACAGCAGAAAGTGCACGTCATGACCACAACGCCTCCTGGTGCAGACTATCATCTCCTGAGATGTAAAGAGGCTGACGATGACCATCCCCATAAAGTTGTAAAAGGAAGAAAATTTGATTGTTTCATCATATAACGCTTAACTGGCAGAATACATGAAAAGTTCACTGTGCTTTAATTTAATGATTGTAACTGCTTCTGTTTTTTCAGTAACATTTCACTGGCACTAGCAGTCGCTAACTGTTCGTGACTGATAATGGTTCATTAGACTAAGATAGTGAGAAACAGGGAAAACATAAATACACAGAGAAGTCCATACATTTTATGCTTGGGGGTTTTTTGCTTGTTTCTTTCTTTCTTTGTTTTTGTTTTGTTTGTTTGTTTGTTTTAGGGGGTGAGGTGAAATCAATCAGAAATGATCCATAAGAGTACAGACAATTCAAAAACAGTAATACAGTCAATGCTGGTCACTTCTAATTCTGCCGACTTTGGATCCAAGTTTGCTTTGAAAATCTTATGCATGCAACCAAAACTCCATGGATCCACCCAACTGAGATTGAGTACCTGTTGAGGGTTGAGGAAGATAAAGCATTGAAGGAGGGTGTAGGACACACCATTATATGAACTGCGAACAGTAAGATTACTGTTACACAAATGTGTGTTTATTTATTTATTCATTTATTTATTTTTGTGTATTGCAAGTATAGCAAGACAGTCATACATACACGCATGCATACATATACATCAGCATACTGAAATATGTAAATGTAAAATCACCTGTACATAGCGTATTCTAGAGTGAAAATTACCCAATAAACAACAACAAACAAACAAAAAGGAATTTTTTGTATACTATTGTTTTGTTGATCAGTAAAAGAATTACATTTTCATCAGTGCTGCATATTTTTCTGCACCATTCACTTTTTTGGAATGAATTTTTGGAATAACGTCTTATGTAGGCCTATTTGCTTTTATAAATATAAATTTTGCATGTAATAGGATCAGATCTAATATTTTCTCTGGTTGTAAATTTCTGTTTTGTCCAAAAGGTATAAGTATTATTACTGAGATGGCATTGACACATACATTGTCACTTGTCATCCTATTGAGTGAATGACTTAGGATCATTAACCTTTCTTTTGTCTTCAGTTTATTGAATGGATGATGATTTTATTGTTTTCAACTTCCTCATACACACACACACACACACACACACACAACACACACACACACACACACACACACACACACACACACACACACACCACACACACACACACACACACACACACACTCTGTCTCAAACACACACACACACACACACACACACACACACACACACACACACACACTCTGTCTCAAACACACACACACACACACACACACACTCTGTCTCAAACACACACACACACTGTCTCAAACACCACACACTGTCTCAAACACACACACACACACACACACACACACACATACACACTTCTTCACGCACCAACTAGTCAGTATATGCTTAATGGGGCATGACAGAAGGTGGAAGTAGAAGTGCCTTTTGTATTTTCTGTTGTGATTTGGAATTGGAAGTCAGTTGTCAGATTGCTGATTCAGTTTTCTTCTAGTAATGAACTTGAATATTGACAGTTAATGGCTTTGTCTCATTTAAATAATGAACATTTCAACTTTTGCTTGGGGAGAGAAGGGCTGAGCAAAATGATCATGTGATACTGATGAGCAACTGTGCCTCATTCATTAAGAATCTGTAGAGGAAGTTGTAGAAATGTGTCACTGCATGGGGGTGTCATTGTATTTGTTTGCTTGTGTGATCTATGTTTGTGAATAAAATGTGTAAGCAGAAATGTTTGAAGCTGTTTATGGGTTGATGATGTTGAAAGTCATGTCTTGTGTGTTTGTTGCAGACCATGTCTTGTACATGTATGGAACTAGCCCTGCAAGGGGAGCGACTCTGTAAGGCTGGCGACTGTCGGGCAGGGGTGCAGTTCTTTGAGGCGGCGGTGCAAGCTGGGACAGACGACCTCAAGACACTAGGTGCAATTTACAGTCAGCTGGGCAATGCCTACTTCTACCTGCAAGATTATGCCAAGGCCTTGGAGTATCATAAACATGACCTCAACCTGGCAAGGTATGTGCTTATATGTAGATCGTACAGTAACAGCTTCCAGTTTTATTAATTAGCCAAAAAATCCGTTGAAAGAGTAATGCAGGAAGGTTGTGACACAATAGTGGAATCAATTTCTGTATAAGATAGTCTATAAGGAAAAGAGACATTTGTTTCCTCTATGTTATGCATTCATTCATACAGAATCATATACTTAATTGTGATCATCGAGTACTGTGAAATCTTAGTTATAAAAGGCTTGTATTATATGCTTAACATATGTCTGCTTACTTGCTCACGTTTTTATGGACAGATTGTGGACAGTTTCAGGTGGATTGGTAGGTGGTTGAAGAAAGAACGATGAATGTATGTGGAATTAACTGAGCCCACTAGTTAAGGACATACATGGTGTTCCTGTGTACCATCTGTCAGTAGCTAGGCCTAGCCTAGTAAATGTGTACAGCTGCATCATCTGCATTGAGAGAAAGCAAAGTCGTCATAGTTTTGGATGGGTCTAACTGTTTAAGTTTTTGTGTCTATTGACAGAAAGAAGGCTGGTCTAATCACAAGTATGGACTGCTGACACAAAAATTATTTACAGTGGCAAGAGCATGCATGATACGTGCCATTCTGCTGCCAGTAAAAATTGAGAGCAGCTAGCTTAGGTCAGTTTTCTTGAAATCAGTGCGTGTATTACATACACACATTTTGTGTATGCATTGTATCAACATGTGTGGATTTGTGTGTGTTTTGTTGTTGTTGTTTTTGTTTTAAGGCTTGTTTCTGTAAAAGTGTTTGTTGAAAGCTGCGGGTGGGGTATGTTTGTAAGAATGACAAATGCTCAGAAAGGCGGTTGTTGACCTATCATGGTTTTGCTGTTTTTCAAGAGTATACATTCCAGATCTGACTGGTAAAATTTGAAGAAAATTTTTTTTTCTTTTTAAAAAGAACTTCTATCAATCCGAAGCTCACAACGTTCAAATTTAAAAGTCATTGACCCTTTGGAAATATATTAAACGTTTCACTCACCAAAGTAAGTTTACTGTATTAAACATTATTTATGTGTAATTTCTGTATGATAAGATAGTCGCTAAGGAAAAGAGACATTTGTTTCCCCTATGTTATGCATTCATTCATACAGAATCATACTTGGCATCAAAGTTGAAAGTAAGGAGTAGGATTGCAAATTTGACAGTGCTCAAAAAGTGAATGGGTAACCTATCATGTTTTCTGTTTTTCAAGAAAACAAAACAAAACAAAAGAAATCAAAACAAAAGACATTCACATTCTCCTGTGCAAAATTTCATAGAAAATCTTTGTCCATTTATTTTACTATTTGTATTTGAATGTAACAATTTGCAGGAAAAAAACATGAAACATTGACACCTTGTATTTCTGCTTTTAACATTTCTGTATGATGTGATAGTTCCTGGAAAAAGATCTGTAGAGAATTGTCTGTATTGGGTTACCGTGCACACATACAATACTTCGCGTTGAAAACTGAAAATACAGAATAGATTAATAAATACATCAAGTACTCAGAAAATAAGCTGGTAACTTCAGGGGCTTTTTGTAATTTTGTGTTTTTATAAAGAATATATACAGTGAAGTACACCGACAACGAAATTCAAGTGAGATGGATATGTGTTTGTTATAGGAGTAGCTCGTATTAGATACAAGAAAAATCAAGACATTACACAACTCTTGATTGTTGCCTTGTAGATGGAGTTCACTGTTATTCACTACATACATTCTTTAATTTATATGTCATTATAACGTTTTATTAGGTAGTCAGTTTTATGCTTCAGTCATTGAAGTATCCAAAAAGAAAAATACCTGACCACGCACACGGCATACACACATCTCTGCTGGCTTTACATCATCTGCATGGCAAAGTGGCTGACAGTTTCAGTGACTTGAACTTGAAGAAATCTAGCACAGTATGCTAATTGTTGTGCTATACATGCACTGTACACTGTTGAGCCTAGTCTTGAGCACTTACTTGTTGTAGGACAAGTCAACATACAGCAAGTCTGCCTTTTAGAAACACCACCTTTTTCATACAAAGAGGAGTTTGTTATACATGGTAGTAGATGTAGTCAGTTTGAGGATGTTTGTCATATCATTTAGAGCCTGCACATGTCAGTTTCAGGATGCTTGTCAAATCATTTAGAACCTGCATAAGTCAGTTTCAGGGTGTTTTGCATTCATTCATACAGAATCATATACTTAATTGTGATAATCGAGTACTATGAAATCTTAGTTATAAAAGGCTTGTATTATATGCTTAACATATGTCTGCTTACTTGCTCACGTTTTTATGGACAGATTGTGGACAGTTTCATGTGGAATTAACTAAGCCCACTAGTTAAGGACATACATGGTGTTCCTATGTACCACCTGTCAGTAGCTAGGTCTAGCCTAGTAAATGTGTACAGTTCCATCATCTGCATTGAGAGAAAGCAAAGTCGTGGTTTTGGATGGGTCTAACTGTTTAAGTTATGTGTCTATTGACAGAAAGCAGGCTGGTCTAATCACAAGTATGGACTGCTGACACAAAAATTATTTACAGTGGCAAGAGCATGCATGATACGTGCCATTCTGCTGCCAGTAAAAATTGAGAGCAGCTAGCTTAGGTCAGTTTTCTTGAAATCAGTGCGTGTATTACATACACACATTTTGTGTATGCATTGTATCAACATGTGTGGATTTGTGTGTGTTTTGTTGTTGTTGTTGTTGTTGTTTTTGTTTTAAGGCTTGTTTCTGTAAAAGTGTTTGTTGAAAGCTGCGGGTGGGGTATGTTTGTAAGAATGACAAATGCTCAGAAAGGCGGTTGTTGACCTATCATGGTTTTGCTGTTTTTCAAGAGTATACATTCCAGATCTGACTGGTAAAATTTGAAGAAAATTTTTTTTTCTTTTTAAAAAGAACTTCTATCAATCCGAAGCTCACAACGTTCAAATTTAAAAGTCATTGACCCTTTGGAAATATATTAAACGTTTCACTCACCAAAGTAAGTTTACTGTATTAAACATTATTTATGTGTAATTTCTGTATGATAAGATAGTCGCTAAGGAAAAGAGACATTTGTTTCCCCTATGTTATGCATTCATTCATACAGAATCATACTTGGCATCAAGTTGAAAGTAAGGAGTAGGATTGCAAATTTGACAGTGCTCAAAAAGTGAATGGGTAACCTATCATGTTTTCTGTTTTTCAAGAAAACAAAACAAAACAAAAGAAATCAAAACAAAAGACATTCACATTCTCCTGTGCAAAATTTCATAGAAAATCTTTGTCCATTTATTTTACTATTTGTATTTGAATGTAACAATTTGCAGGAAAAAAACATGAAACATTGACACCTTGTATTTCTGCTTTTAACATTTCTGTATGATGTGATAGTTCCTGGAAAAAGATCTGTAGAGAATTGTCTGTATTGGGTTACCGTGCACACATACAATACTTCGCGTTGAAAACTGAAAATACAGAATAGATTAATAAATACATCAAGTACTCAGAAAATAAGCTGGTAACTTCAGGGGCTTTTTGTAATTTTGTGTTTTATAAAGAATATATACAGTGAAGTACACCGACAACGAATTCAAGTGAGATGGATATGTGTTTGTTATAGGAGTAGCTCGTATTAGATACAAGAAAAATCAAGACATTACACAACTCTTGATTGTTGCCTTGTAGATGGAGTTCACTGTTATTCACTACATACATTCTTTAATTTATATGTCATTATAACGTTTTATTAGGTAGTCAGTTTTATGCTTCAGTCATTGAAGTATCCAAAAAGAAAAAATACCTGACCACGCACACGGCATACACACATCTCTGCTGGCTTTACATCATCTGCATGGCAAAGTGGCTGACAGTTTCAGTGACTTGAACTTGAAGAAATCTAGCACAGTATGCTAATTGTTGTGCTATACATGCACTGTACACTGTTGAGCCTAGTCTTGAGCACTTACTTGTTGTAGGACAAGTCAACATACAGCAAGTCTGCCTTTTAGAAACAACACCTTTTTCATACAAAGAGGAGTTTGTTATACATGGTAGTAGATGTAGTTCATCATAGACAGTA
>JAPXFY010005297.1:0-10000 GCA_030674185.1 Monoplex corrugatus | reverse complement strand
TTCTTTTTCGATATTTGTTTAATTGGTTTGTTTGTTTATTTATTCAAATAGTTTGGGGGTGTCCGTACATGTCGCTTACTTAGATTTTATGTGAAAGAGAGTATACGAGGAAAACTAATTAATGGTTGTTCCGATATCTGTTGAAGTCAATATTCACCCAAGTTTGTTTGTATACAGTGTGTTCAGTTTTATTAATATGTAGAAGAATGGTGGCATAAAATAATACACTGGGTTCGCTAAGGTGGTGGGAAATTGGATAAATCGTTTGATGAAGTACTGGTGACTTTGCATATAAAGCGCTGTGTTCTTCGTTATGTTTTCCCTTGTTTGAATATATATATTTCTTTATTTTAGTGTGTCTTACTGTTGTGAGCAAAGACAAAAAACAAGCAAGCAAGCAAGCAAACAAACAAAAAACAAAAACAAAAACAACCCTGAGTAGATTTTATCAGCTTGTCTTCTCAGGAGTGATTTTGGTGCGTTGTAGTGTCTGTATGCTGGCTGGGTAAGGCTAGATTTTGAGAGGGCTGTGTGTGTGTGTGTGTGTGTGTGTGTGTGTGTGTGTGTGTGTGTGTGTGTGTGTGTGTGTGTGTGTGTGTGTGTGTGTGTGTTCAAGCCTCGGCATAGTTTGACATGACTACAAATTCTTTCATCATTATCATGCCGGAAAAACAATATCAGATCACAACTGGAATCAGGTCAGTGGTCATCAGTTCAATCGAACTGAGCTTAACAAAGCCAAATGGTAAGTTGATGAGTAGGATAACGGCAGCAAAATTGGATTTATGATGGAGATGGTTTGAATTCATAATCACTTGACATAAAAAAAAACAGCATGGTATCGGAAAACCCATTTAGATCAATTATCAATGATTCCGGGCACATCCAGCCATACCCGGCCGGCCATGTGATGGAATTGATGAGGAGAATAATAGAGACAGTAAAATAGATTTATGACAAGCTGCTTCATTCGAGCAAGAAATACTGTTAATGTAGCAAACCAGAAAAATAATGATCATGATGTCGAAAACTCGATCAAATGAATCATGAATTAATCCAATCGTACCCGCCCTAACCTGCTCAGTTGGTGGGATAAGTGAATTCCAAAAATAAAGCTACAAAACTTGATCCGAACATGAAATCATTCGACGTGCAACTGTCCAGAAAAACAACATGATACTGGCTGACATGGGCGTGGGTGTGGGGGAAACGACCAAATCAAGAAGTAATGAATTGAGTTCCACCAGACACAACATGGCCAACTGGCAATGTTGATAACTTCTTAGAAAAGGCAACAGAAATAAATTTATTATAGATAAACCCTAGGGAATTCGATCACAAAATCATTTCGCATGTAACACGCGACACTTCTGTATCTAGATATATTAATCTGTTCATGAATAATATAATAATAATAATTACAATATTTATATAGCGCAAAATCTTGATAAAATCAAATCTAAGCGCTGAAGCAGACACACACGCAAGCACGCACACACGCACACACACACGCACGCACACTCGCACGCACACACAACACACACACACACACACACACACACACACACACACACACACACACACACACACACACACTCACACACACGCATGGCTATAAATGGGGAGAAAGAATAAAAGCAATAAAAGCAATGGAAAATTATAGAGAGCATAGCATATACAATTATATATTATAACCATGTGATTCCCCTCCGAGCGGAGACAGGCTGCAGAGGGGGGGGGGGGGGGGGGCGGGGGTTGAGTGAGGTTAGGATTTTATGCGGAGGAGAAAAGGCGAGTTTTGAGAGCGGACTTGAAGGAGACAAAAGTAGTTTGCTGACGGACTGAGAGAGGAAGTTTGTTCCAGGAGAGTGGACCAGAAACAGAGAAGGCTCATGGACCATAGGTATTGAGCTTAGTGCGTGGAAAGCGAAAAGTCAGAGGATCGGAGGCAGAGCGGAGGGTACGTGAGGGAACATAGATCTCAAGTAGGCTTGACAGGTAATCGGGGGCTGCGTTATTGAGGCTTTTGTAGCACATGGTGTCTAGTTTGTACTGTATGCGCTTTGATACAGGGAGCCAGTGAAGTTGTGCCAGGAGAGGAGATACGTGGTCAGCTTTTTTCTTTTTGAGTACAAGGCGTACAGCATTGTTTTGAATGCGCTGTAGGATGTGAATGGTGGAGGCAGGAAGACCAGACAGGAGTGAATTGCAATAGTCAATGCGAGACATTATGAAGGAGAGAACGAGTTTTGCAGTTGTTTCGACAGAGAGATACTTCCTGATCAGGCTTATACGATGGAGATGATAGTAGCAAGATCTGGCAGTTTGAGAAACAAAGTTGTTCATGGAGAGGGTAGAGTCAATGCAGACACCAAGGTTTTTAGCTGAATCAGAAATTGGGACTGATGTGTTACATAATGGGAGAGAAAGAGGAGGCAGCTGAGAAAGTTTCTGACGGGTGCCAATGAGGATAGCTTCTGTCTTGTCGTCATTAAGCTGAAGTTTGTTGAACGTCATCTAGTTCTTAATGTCTGAGTAACACTCAGTGGTGTGAGTCAACAGGCGCTGTATATTATCAGGTGAGTCACTGTCTTGAAGTTGGGTGTCATCAGTATAGAAGTGGTGTTTTATAGAGTGGGAGTTGATGATGGTGGACAGGGGGGAGGTGTAAAGAGTGAAAAGAACAGGCCAAGGACAGATCCTTGTGGAACACCACAGGTCAGGTATGCAGGTTGAGAGTAAGTGCCATTGATGAGAACAGTTTGTTTTCTGTTTGATAGGTATGAAGTGAGCCAAGACAGAGCAATGTCAGAGATGCCAAAAGTATGATGAAGTCTAGAAAGGAGAATACCATGATCAATGGTATCAAAGGCTGCAGACAGATCAAGGAGTGTGAGGAGAGAGACTTTGCCAGTATCAGTTGCAAGGAGGAGATTGTTGAGAATGTGTAGTAGGGCAGTTTCAGTGCTATGGCACTGGCGGTAGGCTGACTGGAAAGGATTGAGGAGATTGTTGGCAGACAGGTGAGAGTTCAGCTGGTTGAGGACGACTTTTTCAAGGAGTTTTGACAAGAAAGAGAGATTAGAGATAGGCCGGTGATTTTTCAGTTCATTTGGGTCTAAATTGTGTTTCTTGAGGAGAGGGTGAACAATAACAGACTTGAAAGAATCTGGGACAGTTCCAGTTTGAAGAGAAGTGTTGATGATGTCAGTGATGAATGGGAGGAGAGTAGGGAGACAGTCGGCGTAGAGAGAACCTGGAAGAGGATCCAGTTCGCAGGTTTTGAACGACATGGATCTGATTGTGTTGAAAATTTCTTCTTGTGAGACTGGGGTAAAAGTAGTAAGAGGTATGCCAGAGAAGGAAGGGTCAGGTGGGCATGGTTGACAGGGTGTCCTGTCGAGCCTGTCACGAAGAGTTTGTATTTTGGTGGTGAAATACTTGGAGAATACAGATGGGAGTTCTTCATTTGTATGTTTTGTTGGGAGAGGTAAATCTTTTCGTGTGCCAAGGTGATGATTCATGGTTGTAAAGAGTTATTTTGAAGAAGAGGCATTCAGGATTTTGGTTTGGAAATAGCTTGTTTTTGCTGATGCAATGAGGGTGGATACTTTTGTTTTAGAGGCTTGGAAAAGTTGCCTGTGTACAGTGAGTTTGGATTTGCGCCAGCGGCGCTCTGCTCTGCAGCGGGCACGTTTTGCACAGGCGATCTCATGAGTGAGCCAGGGCAGGGTTAATGGGCAGGGTTAATGAGTTCTCAGAAAAGAAGTAACACGAATGGATTTATGATGGTTCCCAGATGATTCATCATCATCATGTGCCCTGAAGCATGGCGTTGGCAATCATGGCCCTCCATACGAATCTAGCCTTTGTGGATACAAATACGAGTACATCTCCCACCCTTTGTGTCTTCATCCACTCCGCAAGTCCGTCCAATATTTTCTCCCTGGGTCTACCTGGTGCTTTTTCTCTCAAGCTTTCCTGTTGTGACTAGGTGCTCCAATTTCCATTGCCTCATAACATGTCCTATAAATGTTGCTTGTCTTTTCTTGATCGTCTTCATTACTGTTTTCTTTATATCTGCCTCCTTCAAGACTGTCTCGTTTGTTTTCTTTGCCGTCCATGGAACTTATAACATTTTTCTCAGAAACCACATTTCAGCTGCTTCAATCTTGTTCTGACTTTGCGTGTTGACTGTCCACGGTTCACATTCGTACAACAATATCGGTTTATATATAATACTGATGAACTCTCTTCCTGATGTTAATTGATAGGCATTTGTGGTAAGGACGCTTTTCATTTTCTTAAATGCTGTTTTGGCTTGGCCGATTCTGTTGGCTATTTCTAATGTGCATCCCAGGTGTTTAGAGCTTGAGATACTTCGATATATAACCTGCACTACTCGTTATACGTGATAATATTGATACATGATATATTCATGAACATTTCAGAGGACAATAGAGATATTGTGTCCATTTGATGGATCATTAATTTGGTTCTGATTAGCGTGAGAATTTGCAGTTTTTATTTTTGAACTGGAGGACAGCAATACAGATTCTTTTATATATTATTTCCCTGGTCTGTGTCCTCGTCTTCACGTGCTCTCTCTCTCTCTCTCACACACACACACGCGCACGCGCGTGCGCACACATATACAAACAGATAGACAAATGAACGAAGGAATGGGCAAAGCTCAAAAGAGAAAGAGAGAGAGAGAGAGAGAGAGAGAGAAGAGAGAGAGAGAGAAAGAGAGAGAGAGAGAGAGAGAGAGAGAGAGAGAGAGAGAGAGCGAGCAGCTAGCACAATTGATAACTGCAGTATTTGGCAGCTGGGAAAGAGGGATGCTGGCGGTGAAAATGGTAGTAGTAGAGATTGTCGTAGCAGTGATGATGGATGGGGCAATCAGTAAGCTGTATTGTTTACTATCATCAATAACAGCCTTTATCATTCACAAGACCTTGCATACTGTTTGCCGTCATCAATAACCGTCTTTATCATTTACAAGACCCTGCCAGCGCATAGTGCATATGCGGAGGTCTGGGGCTCATGCCATGATCGTTTTAGATCTTAACCGTCACATGGCATCTGTGCGTATGGAATTCATTCCGAGCACGGAGACGCCATCTTGAAAAACTGAAACAAACAAACAAACAAACAAACAAACAAACAAACAAACAAACAAACAGACAAGCAACAAATTACTGCCAATCGAAATCAAACGATTTTAGTAATACAATTAAACCTGACCTGATCTACCGAATGGAGGGTTGTGGGCTCGAATCCCTATCAGTCTTTTCAAAATGATTGTAAGATTTTTCGGGTCCAGCTGGCTCCTGCCAAGAGTTGCGCTAGCTGTGGGTTCATTGGGAAACTGGGACAATGCAGTCGAGACTCATCGATTTCACGGATGCGTTTGTCAGTGTGTTGCTCAAATCTTCCCACCAACACCTCAGGTGTCTGTGCCATTCGGGCCTGGTTGACGGCAAGATATATTATAACAGTAAGCGTAGAATACAACCCTGCCACGCTATCTCAATCCTAGATGGACCTCCACTGTTTGTTGTCCTCATCGTCGTCACTACAATCGCAGTATAAAAACTGCCCCAACTTCTGAGGTCATTAACGTAGTGTGGAAAATGGGTGAAGACTGACTCGACGAGCGGTTTTCAAAGACGAATAGAAAAAAAGGTAATTCCGTTTGTTTAGCACAAGCAGTCTCTTTCAAACAATTCTTGTTACACATGGAAAACAAAACAAAACGAAACAAAACAAAACAAAACAAAACAAAACAAAACAAAACAAAACAAAACAAAACCAAAACAAAAAACACTTGCAGTTAACATTTGCTGATTTTTTTTTGATCAACAACGTAATCATTATCCCGATTCGCAAGTCTAGGACCGCCATTGTTCCTACGCGTAGAGTACGACACAGCGATAGAACGACACGAGATAGTCTTTAGTTGTTGGGATAGAGGGATGGTAGCGATGAGGATGGTAGTAGTGGTTGTAATAATGGAGGGGGACATATAATAATCAGTAAATTTCCTATAGTCAGTAACTGCCAGTATGATTATTTAATCTTTGCCAGAAAAAAAGCGACACTAGATTATTGCCAGTCCAGATCAAACCCTAATTGATTCATGCGATCAAACTCGACCTAACCTGGCCAGTGGGTAGGGTTGATGAAATCCAAGAATAGAAGCAGCGGGAAAAGGTTTGTGATTGATGAATCCCGGGTAATTCGAACCCTCATTTGTATTTTGACACACTGAGTACAACACGGAACAATCTCAATATGAAAATCATATCAATGTGCCCGTAAACAAAGGGTAGGCTTAATGAGTTAGAAGGACAGAGGCATCAGGAATTGATACATGATGAATCCTAGGTGATTAAAGATCATATTGATTTCACATATATATAACCCGCAACAGTCAGGCTAACCCCGGATATGTTGATCTGTTTGCAAACAATTTACAGGACAAGTAGAGAGGTATTGTTTGTCCATGTAATGGATCATCAGTTTGATCCTAGTTAACGCGTGTGTCCAAACTCAAAGAGTTGCAGATTTGATCTTCGTAGTGGCCAGAGTTCTTGTTCCTTTTATTTCCCACTTCGTGTTGCTGGATCCTTTTCTATCCCCTTTTCTATGTATTATCATGTGTACACACACACACACACACACGCACGCACGCACGCACGCACGCCCACGCACGCACGCACGCACGCACACACACACACACACACACACACGAACGAATATACGAATGAGAAAAAAAAAAAAGAAATAAGGGCTAAACTAAAAACAAAACAAAACAACCCCCCCCCCAAAAACAAAAACAAAAAACAAACAAAAACCCCAAACCAAACCAAACAACCCAACCCAACCCAACCCAACCCAACCCAACCCAACCCAACCCAACCCAACCCAACCCAACCCAACCCAAACAAACCAAACCAAACCAAACCAAACCAAACCAAACCAAACCAAACCAAACCAAACCAAAACAAACCAAAACAAAACAAAACAAAACAAAACAAAACAAAACAAAACAAAACAAAACAAAAAAAAAAAAAAATAAAAAAAATAAAAAAAATAAAAAAAATAAAAAAATAAAAAAATAAAAAAAATAAAATCATAAGAATAACGAAAACAGACATAAATAACAATCCCCGTAAAACAAACAAAAATAATAACAATAGAAAAGAAAACAAACAAACAAGCAAATAGAAACTTGCAGTTAGCGTGATCGATCTCTTTTGTCAACAAAACAACCAGCAATAGACCCCCCCCCCCCCCCGACTGTCCCAAACGTACAGACAAATGACAGAACGACACGAGATAGTATCTGGCATATGGGAGACAAAGAGCGTGATGGTGAAGACGGCAGTGGTGGTGCATACAATAAACGATAATGTCTCCTTTCATTAGTAACTGCCAGTAAGATTATCTAGCATCGCCAGTCAAATGACACCAGTAATTATTGCCGAACAGAATCAAACCAGTAATTGCTTAATCCAGTCAAATCCGACCTAACCTGGCCAGTTGGTAGGCTGACGAGTTTCTAGAATAAATTCAACAAAATGGGTGTATGATCAACGAATCCCGAGCAATTTGAAGCCTGGTTCCTTTGACACGTAACCCACAACCCAACGCAATACCAAGATACACTGATCTGACTATGAACAGTTCATAGACTACTTAGAAATTTTAAAAGATTCTCGGTCTGATTCTTATGAGCGTGTCTGTATAAAATAAAAAAAAAATGAAAATGCAGGTATGTAATTTAGTCCCAAGAGAGGATTGATAGGGTTGTCTCCTTTGCAGTGGTCAGCATCAACGAACAAAGGCAAAAGACAAACAAATAAAATAATATTCCTTACAATGATGAGAACAAACAAGCAGAAAGAGGAAAGACAAGCGAGTAAAAAAAAATCTTTCACTTGACAAAATTAACCAAGATCGGAGGGTTGTCTTCCTTGCATTGGTGAAGAACAAAGAAAGAAAGAGACAAAAGACTCTATCATAAAAGGGATTTCATTAGCATGGTTAGACCTTCTTGTTGTCAAGATCACTTGGACACCAAGTACTGTCAACTCAGTTGACAGAGGCCTTCTTGTTGTCAAGATCACTTGGACACCAAGTACTATCAACTCAGTTGACAGAGACCTTCTTGTTGTCAGGATCACTTGGACACCAAGTACTGTCAACTCAGTTGACAGAGACCTTCTTGTTGTCAAGATCACTTGGACACCAAGTACTGTCAACTCAGTTGACAGAGACCTTCTTGTTGTCAGGATCACTTGGACACCAAGTACTGTCAACTCAGTTGACAGAGACCTTCTTGTTGTCAGGATCACTTGGACACCAAGTACTGTCAACTCAGTTGACAGAGACCTTCTTGTTGTCAAGATCACTTGGACACCAAGTACTATCAACTCAGTTGACAGAGACCTTCTTGTTGTCAAGATCACTTGGACACCAAGTACTGTCAACTCAGTTGACAGAGACCTTCTTGTTGTCAAGATCACTTGGTCACCAAGTACTGTCAACTCAGTTGACAGAGACCTTCTTGTTGTCAGGATCACTTGGACACCAAGTACTGTCAACTCAGTTGACAGAGACCTTCTTGTTGTCAAGATCACTTGGACACCAAGTTCTATCAACTCAGTTGACAGAGACCTTCTTGTTGTCAAGATCACTTGGACACCAAGTACTGTCAACTCAGTTGACAGAGACCTTCTTGTTGTCAAGATCACTTGGACACCAAGTACTGTCAACTCAGTTGACAGAGACCTTCTTGTTGTCAAGATCACTTGGACACCAAGTACTGTCAACTCAGTTGACAGAGACCTTCTTGTTGTCAAGATCACTTGGACACCAAGTACTGTCAACTCAGTTGACAGAGACCTTCTTGTTGTCAAGATC
This sequence comes from Monoplex corrugatus, assembly GCA_030674185.1. Lineage (NCBI taxonomy): Eukaryota > Metazoa > Mollusca > Gastropoda > Littorinimorpha > Ranellidae > Monoplex > Monoplex corrugatus. The sequence continues at coordinate 1,069 of JAPXFY010005297.1, read as the reverse complement.
ACTTGGACACCAAGTACTGTCAACTCAGTTGACAGAGACCTTCTTGTTGTCAAGATCACTTGGACACCAAGTACTGTCAACTCAGTTGACAGAGACCTTCTTGTTGTCAAGATCACTTGGACACCAAGTACTGTCAACTCAGTTGACAGAGACCTTCTTGTTGTCAAGATCACTTGGACACCAAGTACTATCAACTCAGTTGACAGAGACCTTCTTGTTGTCAAGATCACTTGGACACCAAGTACTATCAACTCAGTTGACAGAGACCTTCTTGTTGTCAAGATCACTTGGACACCAAGTACTATCAAGTCAGTTGACAGAGACCTTCTTGTTGTCAAGATCACTTGGACACCAAGTATTATTATTATTATTATTATGAACATTTAGTACGCCTAATCAAATTAATGCCCTAGGCGTTTACAATGGCAAAACATATAACCAGAATCACAAGCACACACACACACGCCCACAGAAGCACCCACACACACACACACACACACACACACACACACACAAACACACACACAGCATGACATGCAAATACAATGACACATTGACACTAAGACACTATAATGTCACCATTACATTACATGGGGGGAAGGGGGCAGAGATTACCAGTTTTGGGAAACAGGTGAGTTTTGAGGGAGCGTTTGAATGTGGACAGAGAGGGTGAGTATCTAAGAGAGCGAGGTAACTGATTCCAGATGGTTGGAGCTTGATAGGAAAAAGAACGCTGCCCAAACCTTTTAGTGCGGACTATGGGGATACTATAGAGACGGGTATCAGATGAGGACCGCAAAGCTCGAGATGGCGTGTAGAGATGTAACAGATGGGTGAGATACTCAGGACAGGAAGACTCAATAGATTTGAAGCAGAGGCAGGCAATCTTGTAGGATATTCTTTGCTGAACAGGGAGCCAGTGGAGAGAACAGAGCAATGGCGTAACATGGTTAAATTTTGAAGAGCGGAAGATGAGACGGGCAGCATGATTTTGAACTTTCTGAAGTTTGTTAATGAGATGAGAGGGGGAACCAGAAAAAAGAGCATTACAGTAATCGAGACGGGATAG
>JAPXFY010005296.1:0-15362 GCA_030674185.1 Monoplex corrugatus | reverse complement strand
ATACAATTTCACTGCCTACACCCTGACTAATCCAAACTATTCCAAACCCATTATTTGTCGAAATGTTCTTTAAATTGTTTATCCAATTATGTTTTCCTCTTCCGTGTTCGTGTTAGCATCATATCATAAGCCTGTCTACATTATCTTTTCACAAGATAAGATGGCGACGGGGTAGCTGTGTTGATGTTTAGCTCTGCTGATTTTCCACCCCTACTCCTGCATTCATCGTTGAAGAGAGGATGAAGAGAAGAGAGAAAGAGAGAAGGGGAGGGAGACAGAGGGGGAGGGAGATAAAGAATGAGAAAGTGAGAGAGAGAGGGGGGAGACGGAGAGGGAGAGAGACAGACAGACAGACAGACAGAGGAGAGGAGAGAAAGAGAGGGGCAGACAGAAAGAGAGAGAGAAAGACAGAGTGTGTGTGTGAGAGAGAGATGAAATACAGATACAGAATTGAAGAGAGTAACTCAAGTTCAAGTTCATATTGCTGATAGCCCAGCCGACTACTAGAGCCATATCAGGACTAACACCACGTCAAAAACGCCAACCCAGTTAAGATAAAAGACAACAGTTAAAAGCCATTCTCACCGTGAGAGTAACGCAAAGATCAAAGGTAAACTATCAAAGTTTCTAGCAGATTGGTCTTTTTTTCCCTGCAATTATTGATTCCTCTATAGCAACTTAATCCATTTTGAGTTTTCTGTGCATGTTGTGTAGAATTTGCTGGCAGCAATGAAGATGTAAGGTTTCGTTTTTGTATTGTATGCGTCTCTATGACAACGTATATGAAGTGTGTTGTTGACTTTAATAATGTTCTAACTAATCTGTTGTTCTGTATTTTGCCCCATTATCTGTTTCTTTTTGTTGTTTATTGTTGTTGTTGTTTTGTTGTTGTTGTTTTGTTGTTGTTGTTTGTTGTTTGTTGGTTGTTGTTGTTGGTTGTTGTTGGTTGTTGTTTTGTTGTTGTTGTTGTTGTTGTTCTTCTTCTTCTTCTTCAAATTCTTCTTATTCTTCTTCAAATTCTTCTTCTTCAAATTCTTCTTCTTCAAATTCTTCTTCTTCTTCAAATTCTTCCAATTCTTCTTCTTCCAATTCTTCTTCTTCTTCAAATTCTTCTTCAAATTCTTCTTCTTCTTCTTCTTCTTCAAATTCTTCTTCTTCTTCTTCAAATTCTTCTTCTTCTTCTTCTTCTTCTTCTTCTTCAAATTCTTCTTCTTCTTCAAATTCTTCTTCTTATTCTTCTTCAAATTCTTTTTCAAATTCTTCAAATTCTTCTTCAAATTCTTCTTCTTCAAATTCTTCTTCTTCTTCAAATTCTTCTTCTTCTTCAAATTCTTTTTCAAATTCTTCTTCTTCTTCAAATTCTTCTTCTTCAAATTCTTCTTCTTCTTCTTCTTCAAATTCTTCTTCTCCATCTCCTCCTCCATTTTCTTCTTCTCCTTCTTCTTTTTTACTTACTTTTGCTTTTTCTTACTTTTGCTTTTTCTTACTTTTGCTTTTTCTTTCTTCTTCTTCTTCTTCTTGCTTTTGCTCTTGCTTTTCCTTTTGCTTTTGCTTTTGCTTCTTCTTCTTTCTTCTTCTTCTTCTTCTTCTTCTTTCTTTCTTTTCTTCTTCTTCTTCTTTCTTCTTTCTTCTTCTTCTTCTTCTTTCTCGCATTCTTCTTCTTCTTCTTCTTTCTCGCATTCTTCTTCTTCTTCTTCTTCTTCTTCCTCGCATTCTTCTTCTTCTTCTTCTTCCTCGCATTCTTCTTCTTCTTCTTCTTCCTCGCATTCTTCTTCTTCTTCTTCTTTCTCGCATTCTTCTTCTTCTTCTTCTTTCTCGCATTCTTCTTCTTCTTCTTCTTCCTCGCATTCTTCTTCTTCTTCTTCTTCTTTCTCGCATTCTTCTTCTTCTTCTCTCGCATTCTTCTTCCTCGCATTCTTCTTCTTCCTCGCATTCTTCTTCTTCTTCTTCTTCCTCCTCGCATTCTTCTTCTTCCTCGCATTCTTCGCATTCTTCTTCTTCTTCCTCGCATTCTTCTTCTTCCTCGCATTCTTCTTCTTCTTCTTCTTCCTCGCATTCTTCTTCTTCTTCTTCCTCGCATTCTTCGCATTCTTCGCATTCTTCTTCCTCGCATTCTTCGCATTCTTCTTCTTCTTCTTCCTCGCATTCTTCTTCTTTTTCTTCCTCGCATTCTTCGCATTCTTCTTCTTCCTCGCATTCTTCTTCTTCTTCTTCCTCGCATTCTTCTTCTTCTTCTTCCTCGCATTTTTTCGCATTCTTCTTCTTCTTCTTCCTCGCATTCTTCTTCTTCTTCTTCTTCCTCGCATTCTTCTTCTTCTTCTTCTTCCTCCGCATTCTTCTTCTTCTTCTTCCTCGCATTCTTCGCATTCTTCTTCCTCGCATTCTTCTTCTTTTTTCTTCCTCGCATTCTTCTTCTTCTTCGCATTCCTCGCATTCTTCTTCGCATTCTTCTTCTTCTTCTTCTTCGCATTCTTCTTCTTCTTCGCATTCTTCTTCTTCTTCGCATTCTTCTTCGCATTCTTCTTCTTCGCATTCTTCTTCTTCGCATTCTTCTTCTTCTTCGCATTCTTCTTCGCATTCTTCTTCTTCCTTCTTCTTCTTTCTTCTTCTTCTTCTTCTTTCTTCTTCGCATTCTTTCTTCTTCGCATTCTTCTTTCTTAATCGGATTCTTCTTCTTCTGATTCTTCTTCTTCGCATTCTTCTTCTTCTTCTTCTTCTTCTTCTTCTTCTTCTTCGCATTCTTCTTCTTCGCATTCTTCTTCTTCGCATTCTTCTTCTTCGCATTCTTCTTCTTCGCATTCTTCTTCTTCGCCTTCTTCTTCTTCTTCTTCTTCTTCTTCGCATTCTTCTTCTTCTTCGCATTCTTCTTCTTCGCATTCTTCTTCTTCTTCTTCTCCGCATTCTTCTTCTTCTCCGCATTCTTCTTCTTCTTCGCATTCTTCTTCTTCTTCGCATTCTTCTTCTTCTCCTGCTTCTTCTTCTCCTGCTCCTCCTTCTTCTTCTTCTTCTTTTGCATATTTCGATTTTATTTGCATTAGAGAGAATGTGTGTTTCATCTTAACTCCTTTGTTCCACGCGCAATGTCAATATTAAACAACAGAACAGGACAACAAAGGTATTTTAACCCCTTTGTTCCATGTGCAAAACCTGTTATAAACAGCAACAAACTTAGGACAGGACAACAACTATTTTAACCCTTTTTGTTCCATATGCAGAATCTGTACTAAACAGCGAAAAGCCAGGAGAAGAAAGCATTTTAACCCTTTTGTTCCACGTGCAATATCAGTTATTATCAGGAAAAAAAACATGACAGCAAAGTATCTGAACATCTTTGTTCCACAGGCAATATTGGTTATTAACAGCAAACATACATACAAACAAACAAACAAGAAAAACAAGACAACTAAGGTATTTAACTCCTTTGTTCTACGTGCAATATCGGTTATAAACAGCAAAAAGCCAGGAGAATAAAGATATCTTAACCCCTTTGTTACACGTACAATATGTTATAAACAGCAAAAAACCAGGGCAACAAAGGTATTTTAACCCTTTTGTACCATGACATCAACAGCAAAAGGCCAGGATGGGACTACAAATTGTTTAACCCCTTGTTCCACGTGTTGTATCAGTTATTAGCAGCAAAAAAAACAGGGCAACAAAGACATATTGCGCTGTGCTGTGCTGTGCTGTGCTGTGCTGTGCTGTGCTGTGCTGTGCTGTGCTGTGCTGTGCTGTGTTGTGTTGTGTTATGAGTTTGAAAACTCTGTCTGTCTGTCTGTCTGTCTGTCCATTTATCTAATTCCCCAGCTTTTACGAACTGACATGGTTCAAGAACTTTCGTCGTTGTGAAATAATCACTCTCTCTCTCTCTCTCTCTCTGTCTCTCTCTCTCTTTATCTCTCTCTGTCCCTGTGTATGTCTATGTCTCTCTCTCTCACTCCCTCTTTCTCTCTCTCTTTCTCTCTCTCTCCTTTCCCTTATCCAAAGCAATATCTCTGTCTGTCTGTCTGTCTCTCTCGTTCTCTCTCTCTGTCTCTCTCTACCTCACTCCCTCTCTCTCTCTCACACACACTCATTTCCCTTATCCAATGTAATCTCTCTCTCTCTGAATCTTTATCTCTTTGTCTCTGTCTCTTACTCCTTCCCTCTCTCACACTTACTCTCCTTATCCAAGGTAATCTCTCTCTCTTTCTCCCTCACTCTCTCCCCCCCCCTCTCTCTCTCTTTCACTCTCTATATCCAAGGCAATTATTCTCTGTCCACCAGATGAGAGAGAAAATAGGATAAAGAAGACGACATGGAAAAACACTGCAAAGGGCAAATGCGTTCAGAGGCATTTAGCACAAACGAGAAAAATGTCTTTCTCTTAGTTTGCACTCACACACGCAGACACACGGACACACAGACACACATACACACCACACACAGATCCACAATAAAACACACACACATACACTTATACACAACACATACACACGCGCACACACACACACACAGCGTTTGCATTCACTCACACACACACAGACAACACATACAATCATGCACACACACACACACACACACACACACAACACATACAATCATGCACACACACACACACACACACACACACACACAACACATACAATCATGCACACACACACACACACACACAGCTTGCATTCACTCACACACACAACACATACAATCATGCACACACACACCCTCCACAAACACACATACACACGCGCGCGCGCACACACACACGCGCGCACACACACACACCCTCCAAAAACACACACCACATACAGATCACAAACAAATACACATACACGCATGTACGTGCACACACGTACACACACACCTAGATATATATAATATATATATATATGTATCTATAACCACAAAGAGTTTATATTCACACATGACCACACAAACACACCACAAACATTTCCATGGACACATACACACACACCACATACACACACACATAAATCTATAACATATACTACACGTCATTATTGAAGGGCCAGGAACGTTTTTGAGTCAATTTTTGAAAGGAGAAATAACCTATTTTCTCTTACTCTTTTCTCCAATTCGTTGCCGTAACTGAATGGATAAGAGCTCAGACAACATTGCAGTTTCCTTTTGGCACGTGTTTGGGGATTTGCCGATTTGCAATGGGCGGCACAAGGAAGACAATTTCCACACGAAATTGTCGAATCTTCAGCAGGGTCTCTCTGACGACGCAGGCAAGGTAGCGACAAAATTCGCTTTGCACGTGCAAGGCAAGCCCTTTTTGAACACTACTCCATCCAAAGTTGCCCGCAGACGAGGATAAAAAGGACCAGTTCTTGGTTCGTTTTAACCATGCTTGCAAGACGACGGATGACGGATGAGCAGCGGGGAGAGCCCTCGCTCTGCTTGATGAAGGCCTAGCGCAGCGGGAAGTTGCTAGACGACTTGAAGTGTCGCATTCCACAATCCAGAGACTGCTGGAGCGCTTCAATGAGACTGGAGCAGTCCAGGAAAGGCGACACACGGGTCGACCCAGAGTAACGACAAGACAGCAAGACCGCTACCTTGCCCTCTCCGTCCTGAGGGAAAGGGCATCCACTGCGGTGACCTTGAGGGGTCAGCTGAGGGACGCAACAGGTGCTAACATCAGCTGCAGCACGGTGAGAAGACGGCTACATGAGGCAAACTTGAGGTCACGGAGACCGGCCGTCCGACCCGTGCTGTCACCGGTCAACAGAGTGCGCCGCATGACCTGGGCCAGGGAGCACGTGACCTGGACAAGGCAACAGTGGGCCCGGGTCTTGTTTTCGGATGAGTCCAGGTTCACCCTGACCTTTAACGATGGCCGGGCTCGGGTGTGGCGACGTCAAGGGGAGAGGTTCGCTGACGCCACTGTCCAAGAGCATAACCGGTACGGCGGCGGGTCGGTGATGGTGTGGGGTGGCATGAGCCGTGGTACCCGGACCCCCCTGCTCCCCATTGACGGCATCCTGAACGGGGTCCGGTACCGGGACGAGGTTCTGGCGGCCGTGGCACTGCCTGCGCTTGTGGACCTTGGTCAAGGCGCCATCTTCCAGGACGACAATGCACCTGCGCATCGAGCACGCCTTGTGACCGACTTCCTGGAGCAGCATGAAGTCGTCCGTATGGCCTGGCCAGCGTGCTCACCTGACCTGAACCCAATTGAACACCTCTGGGATGTGCTCGGGAGGCGCATCAGGGACAACCACCCCCCACCGGGCACCCTGGCCAGGCTGGTCGACATCCTGCAGATCGAGTGGGCGGCCATCCCTCAGGACACACTCCGTACCCTTGTGGGGTCGATGCATCGGCGCTGTGAAGCATGCATCCAGGCTCGGGGCGGACACACGCGATATTGAAAACAGATTGGCCAAATCTGACAGTTTTTTGAAAAGGGGGGGATGTTCCTTTAAATGCATGTGCTGTTCACTAATGGGTCATTGTGCTAATTTCTTTTTCCAAAACAGGTGTGGAAATGATGAAATAAAACATAGAATCAATTCTAAACATTGTCAATTATTTCAACTTAAAATTAGAGAGGAAGGAAGAAGTGGCCCTTAAATTATGATTAGGAGTATATATGCTCACATCACATACCTCATAGACAGACACAGGCGCACACAAACATGCACAAGCGCGCGCACGCGCACACACACACACGCACTTGCACACACATACACACACATACTCACACACACATACACACACACAGACACAAATAATATGCATTCTCATATATGCTCACATCACATACCTCTTAGACAGACACAAGCGCACACACGCACTCGCACGCACACACACACACACACGTACAATCATACACACACACAATCACACAAAACCGCACACTCTCACACGCACAATCAGACACACACACGCACACATTCATGAATGTACACACACACACACATTCGCTCTCTCTCTCACACACAAACACCGACACACACACACGCATGAACACGTGTATATATATATCTGTGTGTGTGTGTGCGTGTGTGCGTGCGTGCGTGCGTGTGTGTGTGTGTGTGTGTGTGTGTGTTTTAGTAGGAGGGGATAACTTAATAACTGTTACAAAGAAAGTGCACCCAAAATGCAATCTTGCCCCGTAGAGATTTAACATTTTGACGGAAAAGTTTTCTAAGGAAATTTAACTGTCCGAATCATCTTACCTGTATGTCAGCAAGTGGTGTCCATGTTTTACACTCTTAGAGCAATGTGGAGATTTCCTGCGATTTGTAGTTAGTGACCCCCCCCCCCCCACACACACACATACACGCACACAGAGTTGGTTAGTTATGTATATATATATAATGTATATATTTAGCTATTCGTTTTATTCATTTACTTATTTATTTATTCATTTACTTATCTATTTATTTATCTGTTTATTTTCAGTTCCATTTTTTAAACATATTCTTTCGTCTAAAAGCACATATGTGAATAGACGTTAAAAGAAATAACGAACACACACACACAACACAACACCACACACAAAAACAAATACAAACTGAACGCGTATCTGTTATAATAAAACAAGTACAAATAAATTTTCTGCCCAATGAATACGCACCGATTTTTTGTGTACTTATGATTGCTATTTGCTTGAATGCGGACAGCCACAATGATTTAACCCTTCGATTCCTGCACCCTGGCCACCAGCATCCTGCATGGTCAACCATGCCACCAAAGCAATAACTTCAACCTTCGATTCCCTCGCCCTTTCCACCAGCTTCCTGCAGGAAGCTGGTGGATAGGGTGAGGGAGTCAAAGGGTGAAATTTTTCACTTGGTGGATACGGTGTGGTAGTCAAAAGGGATAAATTGCAGTTAGTTGCTTGTAGTTAGTGATGAAACCGATGCTGCTCATGTCCTTGTGACTTCTCACTGCTGTTGTAACCGATTTGTCTCCATTTTGTGGTGGTTTTGTAAAATTAACAATTTGTGTAAACGAACAATGTATTTGTATAGACAAAACGCATATGGCACATCACTGAATCCGGAAGCGTGGAATATTGGTTTCTAGATTTCATTATTATACCAGAATCCGAGATCGATTTATATTACCTTTTCAGATAGGACGGTGTGTGTTTTTAGTTCGTTTTAGTTTCTCAAGATGACATCTCAGCGCTCGGAACTAATTCCATATGCACTTACCGTCACATGTGCCATGTGTATGGTGATCATGGCACAAGCCTTATTTAGCCTGCACATAAACCCATGAGATGAGATCCTGAGGACTTACCTAGACTACGTTTTACCTAGTCCGTTATACTGGTATTGTATCAAAAAATAAAAAAAGGAAATACATGAGACAATCTTGTTGGAGGCAGACACAAGAAGACCATTGATAAGGAAGATTAGGAAAAGACAAACATCTATAAAACATTTTTATGAGGAAAGGGGAATTCGAGCACCTGGTCACAACAGGAAAGCAGGAGAGAAAGAAGAACAGGTAGACCCAGGGACAAAATATTGGACGGACTTGCAGGGTGGCTGAGGACAGAGAGGGTGGAAGATGTACTTGCAGCGACAAGGGATAGATGCATATGTGGGGCCATGATCGACAAAGCCATGCGGCAGGGTACCTGATGATAGTATCAGACTGTCACTGGAATAGTCTTGGTTACATGTAAATGACGTGTATTAAATAGAAGGTACGTGCAGACAAGCATATATATTTCACGTCACCGAGTTTAGAAGACTGACGTGACCAGTTTGACGGGGGCGTCAAGGTAAGACAGGGAGCAGTCTTCACGACACAGATGGTCCCGTCTGTCTTCATAAAATCCCCACGGTTTTTTTTTTACCAGCGTTACAACAAATAGCACTACACTGTGTTGTATTGTATTGTATTGTATTGTATTGTATTGTAAGACCATGGAGACCTGTAAGTTTTAAGGACAAACAACTACCCTGGATGTATCCATGCAGCATCCACAAGTTACGGTGCCTGACGGAAATCGCGTGGCAGCACAAAGAGGATTATACGCCGTTGCTCTGGATCCGACCAATGCAGAGGGTAAATTGTGCAGATTCCAAGGGTGTGCAGATTTGGATGGAGCGCGTATGGAATTGCCCGACGAATCCCTCCTATCATCATGTGCCCTACTGCATGGCGTTGGCGATTATGGCCCTCCATACGACTCTATCCCTTTGCGCTGCAAGTATATCTCCCACCCTCTCTCTCTTCAGCCACTCTGCAAGTCCGTCCAATTTCACCCCTGGGTCTACCAGGTGTTCTCTATCCCTACAATTCCCTATTGTGACCAAGTGCTCTAATCTCTCTTGCCTCATAGAATGTTATAAATGTTGCTCGTCCTTTCCTTATCTTCATTAATGTTCGTCTTGTGTCTGCCTCCTTCAATGCACTTAATACATGTACCCAATCATCCTTACAGCACAAAATGCACTTAATACATGTACCCAATCATCCTTACAGCACAAAATGCACTTAATACATGTACCCAATCATCCTTACAGCACAAAATGCACTTAATACATGTACCCAATCATCCTTACAGCACAAAATGCACTTAGTACATGTACCCAATCATCCTTACAGAACAAAATGCACTTAATACATGTACCCTATCATCCTTACAGAACAAAATGCACTTAATACATGTACCCTATCATCCTTACAGCACAAAATGCACTTAATACATGTACCCTATTATCCTTACAGCAAAAAATACACTTAATACATGTACCCTATCATCCTTACAGCAAAAAATACACTTAATACATGTACCCTATTATCCTTACAGCAAAAAAAACACTTAATACATGTAGGCTATCAATGTTTTGTTTACAGCCCAGCCGACTGTGTAGAATCATATCAAGGTTACAACCATTTCCAAAAAATGCTTCAACAGGGAAAAAAAAAAATTTCAAGTACACATACCAATGCATTCACATACATAATCTAAGGAAATGTCTCTGGCGTTGACCAATCCTGTCCAATTCATCACACGTGGGCTTTAAACAGAATACCTGAATACAAAGTCAAATATAAGGACACTAAAACATACAACGGGCCTAAATTACTTAAAATTGCTTCCGCAAATCCCATATGCGTAATGCCAAAAAATGCACTTAACACGTGTACCCAATCGCTATTACCATGATTTTTGTTCCAAGCCCAGCCGACTGCGTAGAGCCGTATCAGGGCTATAACCTTTTCTAAACATGCACAATACTTCAACATAAAAAAAAAGGAAAAGAAAAATTTCTGTCGTGAAGGTTGGAAAACATTTCAATTACACACACAATCCTGCAGGATGTCCAAAATGACCACTTGAAAAAAAATGTCCCGCTCCAAAGTAAAGGAATGAAGAACAGAAAAGAGGAAATTTCTAGCACAGAATTTCCAAAAGATGGGAGTACTATTTGTGACCTCCCAGCACGAAATTAGTCTTAACTAGCATTTTGGGTATTTTGAGATACACATCACTGGAAAGTGTACATTCTGCTGATTATTTTGGTACCTGAATAAAGCTTGTACTCAAAAAAAAAATGTAGAGAAGTTATGTATGTTTCAAGTCATTAAGTTGTTTGACGGCCATTTTGAGAAAACGGCCTCTAAAAGTTTTTATGTACTCTCCTACACATTTTCCTTAAATTTATTTGGTGGCTTTAACCCGGTTTGTTTCCAATTTTAGCTGTCATTATCTGAAAGGTGCACCAAAGAGCTTTGTCGGTATATTACATGTAAGGTTCGGTACAGGTTACAGTTCGCAATAAAGGAAAAAAAAATAGGTACTTTTGGTAAGAAATTGCATTCTTTCTGCTGCGATCAGTGCATTTAAATACCATTTTAAATTGATATTTTTTCAAGAAAAAAATTCTGTGGGGGATAGATTATAATCCACAGAAATCAATTTTGAGAAAAAGTCAAAACACCCTATAGACAGACCCTCAGTCACCTTTTCAGCTCCTAGTGCTGTTCGACTGACCGAGTTAAGACTGATTTGGTGGTGGGATGTTGCATTTATACTGAAAAAGCCCCCGGCATCCCTACAGGGGTAATTTTCAGTTTGACTACGAATCGCCAACGCACAAAAATAAGAACGCGTATTCAACCTACAAGATAGACGTTAACTTTCGGCTTACCTGCCTTTGCCAATCTACAACACGCACACACACACGCACGGGCGCACACACACACGCACGGGCGCACACACACACGCACGGGCGCACACACATACGGACAAAAAAAAAACATTTCCCCGATATCTCACCGAGCGGAAGAAAAAGACCGATACTCAAAGATATGTAACCCCCTTTTATTTTCGTTGTCGCGATGGTATTGCTGTTGAACATACTGACCGATTGGTCTTAGGTGCGCACTTAAAACGATTCTTTCCCTTTATTACCTGGTCAGTTTTTCTTTTGTTTTTGTTTTTTTTTTTGTTTGTTTTTCGTTTTTGCTTTCACACTTTTACAGTTAGGCGCTCACTAGAAGACCTACGCTTATATGGTAACCACAAGCCGACCACAAAACCTACATATATATGGTAACCATAAGCCGACCACAAAACCTACACATATATGGTAACCATAAGCCGACCACGAACCTACACATATATGGTAACCTTAAGCCGACCACAAAACCTACACATATATGGTAACCACAAGCCGACCACAAAAACCTACACATATATGGTAACCACAAGCCGACCACAAAACCTACACATATATGGTAACCACAAGCCGACCACAAAACCTACACATATATGGTAACCACAAGCCGACCACAAAACCTACACATATATGGTAACCACAAGCCGACCACAAAACCTACATATATGGTAACCACAAGCCGACCACAAAACCTACATTTATATGGTAATCACAAGCCGACCACAAAACCTACATGTATGGTAACCACAAGCCGACCACAAAACCTACATTTATATGGTAACCACAAGCCGACCACAAAACCTACATATATGGTAACCACAAGCCGACCACAAAACCTACATTTATATGGTAACCACAAGCCGACCACAAAACCTACATTTATATGGTAACCACAAGCCGACCACAAAACCTACATTTATATGGTAACCACAAGCCGACCACAAAACCTACATATATATGGTGACCACAAGCCGACCACAAAACCTACACATATATGGTAACCACAAGCCGACCACAAAACCTGCATTTATATGGTAACCACAAGCCAACCACAAAACCTACATATATGGTAACCACAAGCCGACCACAAAACCTACATTTATATGGTAACCACAAGCCAACCACAAAACCTACATATATGGTAACCATAAGCCGACCACAAAACCTGCATTTATGCGGTAATCATAAGCCAACCACAAAACCTGCATTTATACGGTAATCATAAACCTACACTATCCAGTAATCAAGCCAACCACAAAACCTACACTATACAGTAATCAAGCCAACCACAAAACCTACACTATCCAGTAATCAACCCAACCACAAAACCTGCACTATATAGTAATCATAAACCGACCACAAAACCTACACTATACAGTAATCATAAACCGACCACAAAACCTAGACTATACAGTAATCATAAACTGACCACAAAACCTACACTATACAGTAATCATAAGCTGACCACAAAACCTGCACTATACGGAAATCTTAAGCTGACCACCAAACCTACATTTATATGGTAATCATAAACCACCAAACCTACATTTATACGGTAATCATAAACCAACCACCAAACCTACATTTATACGGTAATCATAAGCATACGACAAAACCCACACTATACAGTAAACATAAGCCGACTAAAAAACAACAAAAACAGGCTACATTTACATCTACGTTGTACCGACTTTGTTGCGTAGGGAGCCAGAGACGAGCAACTTTTTAGCGTAAAATATAGACTAGGTAAAACAGTCTAAGTAGGGCCTCAGGGCCTGGCCAGCTCATGGGTTTACGTGCAGGCTTAAGGCTTGTGCCACGGTCACAATACACGTAGCACCTGTGACGTTAGTGCATATGGAATTCGCTCCGAGCGCAGAGACGTCATCTGCGAAACTGAAACAAATTGAATTGCGTGGGTTAAAAAAAAGTATGTGTTATACATAAAATCCATACGTCATGTTATAAGTTTACGATTTTCTACCCAGTAAAGTGGAAAAGGATAGGGTAGAGGATATAGTTGGACCTCATGGCCTTGGTACACAAAATGAAAGTGGAGGGAAACTTGTAGAATTGACACAGATGAATGAGTTCATAGTAGGAAACACCTGGTTTCAGCAGCCTAATAGAAGAAAATGGACTTAAAGGAGTCCAGGAGATAATACCAAAAACCAGATGACATCGTGCTAATTGCGGAAAGTGAAAGGGACCTACAAAACCTTGTGAATATACTTTAAATAGAAAGCAAAGGTAAGGGGCTGGAACTAAACAGGAAGACTGAAGTCATGGTGATCAGTAAAAAACATGAAATCCCCTCATGCAAAATAACAGCGAACGGCAAAACCTTGACACAGGTTGATAAGTTTAAATACCTGGGAACGATCATTTCACCAGACAGCAGATGCCCATCAGAAATAGCCAGTAGAATCGGCCAAGCCGAAACATTCAAGAAAATGGAAAGCTTTCTTACCAACAAATGCCTATCAATTATCAGGAAGAGTGTTCTGGAATGTTATATAGAACCAATACTGTTGTACGGTTGCGAGGGTGGACAGTCAAGCAAAGCCAGACCAAGGTTGAGGCAGCCGAGATGTGGTTTCTAAGAAGGATGTTGAGAGTTCCATGGACAGCAAAGAAAAAAGACGAGACAGTCTTGATGGAGGCAGACACAGGTAGATCATTCATACGAAGATTACAAAAAGACAGGCAACATCCATAGGCCATTTCATGAGGAAAAGGGAATTGGAACACCTGGTCACAACGGGAAAGCTGGGGGGAAGGAGAGCATCGGGTAGACCCGGGGAGAAGATACTAGACGGACTTGCAGTGTGGCTGAAGACAGGGAGGGTGGAAGAGATGCTTGAGGCAACAAGAGACAGATGGAAGTCCATAATCGCCAAGGTCATGCTGCAAGGCACCCGATGATGATGATTAAAGTATAATATACGACATTCGCGGTGTTTTTTTTTTTAAACAGGCGAGAAGTTTTGCAAACTTTTTTTCACTGTTCCAACAATTGTGTCAGGACCAAACATCAGCCCCTTTAACACGACAATGTGTTAAGGTTAGAACGGGGTTAAGGTTAGTAGTGGTTATTATTACTTTTTTCACGTTAGATTCAGCGCGACATTTGTTCAGGCACAGTTGTCGGAACCACAAACGCCATTCACCTGACGTTATCAGAACGGCACTGAGAAAAGTTATATAATGGGAAGGTCATACATACCGTTTTTCAAAACTTGCTGACGGATCAGCATATTCATCATCAGGTGCCCTGCCGCATGGCGTTGGCGACCATGGACCTCTAGCCATCTATCTCTCGTTGCCCCAAGCATCTCCCCACCCTCCTCGTCCCCGCCACTGCAAGTCCGTCCAGCATTTTCTCCCTGGATCTACCTGGTGCTCTTTCCCTCCAGCTTTCCCGTTGTGACCAGGTGCTCCAAATCCCCCTTCCTCATAAAAAGGCCTATAAATGTTGCCTGTCTTTTCCTAATCTTCCTTATGAGTGATCTACTTTTGTCTGCCTCCATCAAGACTCATTCTTTGCTGTCCATGGAACTCTCAACATTCTTCTCAGAAACCACATCTCGGCTGCCTCAATCTTGTTCGGCCTTTGCTTGACTGTCCACGCCTCGCAACCGTACAAAAGTACTGGTTCTATATAACATTCCAGAACTCTTCCTGATGTTGATAGGCATTTGTTGTTAATGGTTTTCATCTTAATTGCCGTTTTGGCTTGGCCGATTCTGCAAGCTATTTCCGATGTGCATCTGCCGTCTGGTGAAATGATCGTTCCCAGGTATTTCAACTCATCAACCTGTCTCAAGGTTGTGCCGTTTGCTGTTACTTTGCATGAGGGGATTTCATTTTTACAGATCATGACTTCAGTCATCCTGCTGTTTAGTTCCAACCCCTTACCTTTGCTTTCTATTTAAAGTATATTCACAAAGTTTTGTAGGTCCCTTTCACTTTCTGCAATTAGCACGGTGTCATCTGCGTATCAAATGTTTTATCTTTTCCTCCAACCTTTAATCCATGGTCTTCCTCTAGGTTTCTCATGTTTTCGCTGTACAGTGAAAACAGATCTGGTGACAAAACAACCTTGTCCGACTCCTTTTGATGTTTTGGAAAGAGCTTATATTGTTTTTTTATTGTCATTGCAGCTATTTGTTCCCAGTACATATTTCTGATTATTCGTAGATC
>JAPXFY010005295.1:0-15363 GCA_030674185.1 Monoplex corrugatus | reverse complement strand
GGTACACAAAATGAAAGGGGAGGGAAACTTGTAGAATGGGCACAGATGAATGAGTTCATATTAGGAAACATCTGGATTGAGCAGCCTAAAGGAAAACAATGGACTTGGATGAGTCCAGGAGATAATACCAAAAATCAGATTGACTATATCCTGATTAATAAAAGATTTAGAAATTGTTTTCTGTCAGCAAAAACACTACCAGGCGCAGACTGCAACAGTGACCACAATCCTGTAGTGGGAAGATTTAGGCTGCAATTAAGGAAAAGGAAACAGACCAAAAGCAATATCAAACTAACTCTTGGACTCTTAAAAACAGATGAAGTGATACGTAAAAACATTAATGTACATGTTCAAAACAAATTCAGTGCTCTGGAAGACGTTGGTGACAGTGAGGAACAATGGACAAAGTTGAGAAATTCGATAAATGAAGCTTGTGAAGAAATTCCTGAAGTAGATAGAAAAGCAAAAAAAGAACTGGATGACAAAAGAAATTTTAGGCTTGATGGAGGAACGAAGGAAGGCAAAGAGAAACGAGAAGATCTACAGGAAGATAAACAAAAAAATCAGGAATAGGTGCAAGGAAGCTAAGGAAGCTTGGATGAAAACAAAATGCAAAGAAATAGAAGATCGACACAAAACGGATCCTCAAGGTATGTACAGCCGAATTGAAGAAATTGTCCACAGGAAAAATACATACTGGTTGCTTAAAATCGAAAGATGGTGCGCTTATCATGGAAAAAGACAAAATATTAGGCAGATGGGGAGAGTACATTAAACCAGCAAACTCGACAAAGCTGGCATTATATACAGAATAGACTGCCAGGACTGTAACCAACATTATGTCGGTGAAACTGAACGCCCCCTTCAGAAGAGACTAACAGAACACAAGAGGGACTCTTCTCCAGTAGGAGCTCACCTACACGCCGAAAAACATCAATTCAGTGCGGACAATGTCAACATCCTGGACAGAGAAAATAAGTGGTTCCAGCGAGGAGTCAAGGAGGCCATCTACATCGCAGCCACCAACCCCCCGCTCAACAGGGACCGGGGCCGTTACACCCTGCCCCCGGTGTACCATTCTCTGATTCGATCTCGTGAACTGGGTTCATCCCATGTTCGCGAGATCTGAGTAGAGATTCACGCAGACAGCATTAGAGCGCTGACGAAGATGGCGAGAACGCCATCGAAAGCTACGGAACTGTGAGTAGCGATTTTTACACTGTTGGGAGACCTTGTTCTTCAAAATTGGTAGCATTATACATTAAAGTTCTCTTTGAAGATGACAGAAACGAAAAACACATTATAAGAAAGAACTTTGAAGGACCACCCATAATGAAAGATGAAGTTAGAGCAGCACTGAAAAAGATGAAACCAGGAAAAGCCCCAGGACCAGACAACATTACTACAGAGATGGTTGAAGCCCTGGAGGAATTTGGTATTGAAAAAAAATAACAATCCTCCTAAATAAAAATTTACGACACTAGAAAAATCCCCAAAGATATGTCAATATCAATTTTCATTGCACTTCCAAAGAAGACAGGGGCTATAGGATGTGAACTCCGTCACACAATCAGTTTGATGAGTCATGTAACAAAAATGTTATTAAGAATAATCATGATGAGGACAAGGAATAGAATCAAAAGAGAAATAGCAGAAGAACAGTGTGGATTTGTGGAAGGGAAACGAACTATTAATTTAACTCTTTGAAGACGTAATATAGTTGCCTTGCACAACCACTGTGGACGCGATCAATGGGACCTGCCACAACCCTTGGCGACGCTCGATTTTGGTTTTTTTAAAAAAAAAATTCTCAAAAATACAGAGTTTACAGCACAAGAACATATTTTATATCAAAATAAAATTCAGTTTACGCTCTTTGAGCTGAAGCTACAAACAAGGACAATATATCTATTCTACTTACCTTCCTAGAAGGTGAAATGGGGTAGGGTTTTGGCTCTGGGAAAGAAGTTTTTGATTGACAGTAATCCAACACATACAGTCAGTGAAACACCCATTCTTGACCAGGTAATCCAGAAATCCAGGTAATCACAAGTCCTTGGTATGACCAGAAGATATAAAAGAACAAACACAGCTTTGTTTTCAAACAGGTGAAGCAGCAAAGTGATTATGACGATCCTTTGAAGAAGAAGAAGAAGAAGAAGAAGAAGAAGAAGAAGAAGGCCTAAATGTCACAATTTTGGTGCAAGGACGGTCACTCCAGTTGGTTTGGATAAAGGCAAAAACTGTAACTTATCGGGATAAAATCGATGCAAGGGAAGTAACAAACACTTCAGAAGATACCAAAGAGTGTTCCTATATGTGTAGTTAGTTCCCCTAGACCAGCGACCGGCTTGCATCTATTTTTAAAAACCGCAACGGAATATCCGCTATCACGTCTCTAATGGTTTGGCCAGCTGCAGCGGAATATCCACTGTTACGTCTCCGAATTAATGCCATATACATCCTAAGAACTATCATAGAGAGGTCAGTCGAGATGAATAAGGATTTATATTTATGCTTTGTTGATTATACCAAGGCTTTCAGTCGGGTAAGACATGAAGAATTGATCAACCAACTAGAAAGACTCAATATTGATGGAAAAGATATACGAATAATCAGAAATATGTATTGGGAACAAACAGCTGCAATGAGAATAGAAAACGATATAAGCTCTTCCCAAAACATCAAAAGAGGAATCACACTGGGTTGTGTTTCGTCGCCAGATCTGTTTTCACTTTACAGCGAAAACATCATGAGAAACCTAGAGGAAGACCCTGGATTAAAGGTTGGAAGAAAACTTATAAACAACATTCGATACGCAGATGACACCGTGTTAATTTCAGAAAATGAAAAAGACCTACAAAACCTTGTGAATATACTAGAAATAGACAGCAAAGGTAAGGGGTTGGAAATAAACAGCAGGGAGACTGAAGTCATAGTGATCAGTAAAAAACATGAAATCCCCTCATGCAAAATAACAGCAAACGGCACAACCTTGAGACAGGTTGATAAGTCTAAATACCTGGGAACGATCATTCCACCAGACGGCAGATGCACATCAGAAATAGCCAGCCGAATCGGCCAAGCCAAAACAGCATTCAAGAAGATGAAAAACATCCTTACCCATAAATGCCTATCAATTAACATCAGGAAGAGAGTTCATGAATGTTATATAGAACCAATACTGTTATACGGTTGTGGGGCTTGGACAGTCAACAAGCAAAGCCAGAACAAGATTGAGGCAGCCGAGATGTGGTTTCTAAGAAGAATGTTGAGAGTTCCATGGACAGCAAAGAAAACAAACGAGACAGTCTTGATGGAGGCAGACACAAGTAGATCACTCATAAAGAAGATTAGGAAAAGACACGCAACATTTATTGGCCATTTTATGAGGAAAGGGGAATTAGAACACCTGGTCATAACGAGAAAGGTGGAGGGAAAGAGAGCACCAGGTAGACCCAGGGAGAAGATATTGGACGGACTTGCAGAGTGGCTGAAGACAAAGAGGGTGGAAGAGGTGCTTGAGGCAACAAGAGATAGAAACAGATGGAAGGCCATGATCGCCAACGCCATGTGGCAAGGCACCTGATGATGATGATGATGATGATGATGACATCACATTTCCTTAGAGACAAAACGCACAAATACATATACCCTATTATCAATTCTAGGAGAAAGCGTGTAGATTTATCGAACACATACAAGTGAATGAACCAGCATAGCAAAAAATAATAGGAAGAAATAACGGGATGCAAAGGAACAAGGCAGAGACAAAGAGAGTGACAGAAAAGAGGAAATTTCTAGCACAGAATTTCCAGAATGTGGGCATACTATTTCTACCGAAAAAGTCCTTGACAAGCCCACAGAGGAAATGTGAAGACTTCAGATGTGATCTATGTCACGACTTCAATGCCAGTCCCCCATGTTAAAACCTGACCTGTCTGATGACCATCTGAATCAACATTGCCATCATTCTGCTGCTGATGTCATCATTCTGCTGCTGATGTCATCATTCTGCTGCTGATGTCATCATTCTGCTGCTGATGTCATCATTCTGTCATTATTCTGCTGCTGATGTCAGCTGACTTTGTCATGGGTCCCTCTCTTTCCCTCCCACTTTCCCATTTCAAGATCTTGCCAGATAATTGCTGGTAGATTTGGGTGCAGCGCGTATGGATTTGCCCCAGTGCGATGAATCGCCCTTGAAGGAGCGTCAGATTGTCAACAGCTACCTTAAAGATGTCCTCCATGGTGTGTGAGGTCAGGGTACCCCCGTATTCAGGAGGTAGGCAGGCAGGGTCTATGAATTCATGCAGCTTGGCCCAGTCTGTACCCAGTCGTACGATCTGCAATGATGGTGATAATGATAATGACAATGATAATAGTAACAAAATGACAACAGTAAAAACAACAACAAAAATCATCATCGTCATCATCATCATCATCACCATTACCATCACCACATCATCACCATTATCATCATCAACCATCATCAGACATCATCAATCATCATCAGCCATCATCACCATCACCACATCACCATTATCATCATCATTATCATCACCACCACGTCGTCATCATCATCATCATCATCATCATCATCATCATCATCATCATCCATCATCATCATCATCATCATCACCACCACGTCGTCGTCGTCGTCATCAATATCATCATCATCATCACCATCATCATCATCATCATCATCATCATCACCATCACCACCACCACCAAACACCAACACATCATCATCATCATCATCATCATCATCATCATCATCATCATCATCATCATCATCATCATCATCATCATCATCATTATCATCATCATCATCGTCGTCGTCATCATCAACATCAACAACAAAAGCATGCCAGACAAAGCAGACACACGTAAAGCATGTACATGTCAACCCCTATCACTGTGACGATACAGATGAAATGTTATGGTTAAGTGGAAATGAATCCATAAAATGACATAAAATAATATCCTCTTCCAAAACATTGTTTCAGTCGAGCATGCAACGGGAAAAAAGTCGCTCTACATGTTTTTGTTGTTGTTGGTGTGCGTACGAGTAAATATGTGTGTGTGTGTCTTTGTGTTTATTTGTTTATGTGTTTGTGTCTGTGTGTCTTATTTGGTATGTGTGCTCATGTGTGTGTGTGTTGTGTGTGTGTGTGTGTGTGTGTGTGTGTGTGTGTGTGTGTGTGTGTGTGTGTGTGTGTTCGTGTGTTTTTGTATTTATGCATGTATGTATGTATGTATGTATGTATGTATGTATGGATGGATGGATGGATGTATGTATGTATGTATGTATGTATGGATGGATGTATGTATGTATGTATGTATGTATGTATGTATGTATGTATGTATGTATGTATGTGTGTGTGTGTTGTGTTCGTGTGTTTTTGTATGTATGTATGTATGTATGTATGTATGTATGTATGTATGAATGTATGTATGTATGTATGTGTGTGTGTTTCTTTGTGTGTATTTGTTTGTGTGTGTATGTTTGTGTGTGCGTGTGTTTGTGCATATGTGTGTGTTTGTGTATATGTGTGTGTTTAAATGTGTGTTTCAGTGTGTGTATGTGTTTAGTATGCGTGTGTGTTTGGGTTTGTGTGTGTTTCTGTGTGTATTTGTGCGTTGTGTGTGTGTGTGTGTGTGTGTGTTTGTGTATATGTATATCTTTGTGTGCGTTTATGTGTGTGTTCGTGTCTATATTTATGTTTATGTGCATATGTATCTGTGTGTGTGATGTGTGTGATGTGTGTGATGTGTGTGTGATGTGTGTGTGTATGTGTGTGTGTCATGTGTATGTGTGTGTGTATGTGTATGTGTGTGTGATGTGTGTGTATGTGTGTGTGTGTGTGTCATGTGTGTGTGTGTGTGTATGTGTGTGTGTGTGTATTTGTGTGTGTGTGATGTGTGTGTGTATGTGTGTGTGTGTGTCATGTGTGTGTGTGTGTGTGTGTGTGTGTGTGTGTATGTGTGTGTGTATGTGTGTTCGTTCGTTGCTTGATTTAACGTCTTTTCACTATAAGTGATATTAGACGGAGAAAAATGGCATGGAGGATTATTTTTAGGGGGGGGGGGTGTGTGGAGGGGGGAGGGGAACAGAGTAAGGGACGTAAAAAAATTAAAAGGAAGCGGCAAGGTCTTAAGAAAAAGGATATGGATGAACAGAGAAATGAAACTAGAACAACGCTAACATCAATAATGTAAAAGAAAAATCGTCATAAAAACAAAACAAACAAAAATAATCATAATTATAATAATAATCTTAAAGTAACGCATTAACAGGACTGTGAACCAATGATTCTGAAATTTTAACTAACAAAACTTGATCCGATACTACTTCTTTAAAATACGTTTAAAAGATAGTTTCCTTGTGTAAACGTCTTTGGTAAAAAGGAACGAAGCTTTCTGCAGTAAAACAAACAGTGATACAATGTGAATTGTTCGCCGCAAATACATAAAACGTTGTTACAATATTTTGTTTTCAAAGCGTTCAGTTGAATGCGAAAATATGTCAACAATTAATCTCAAATGATATAACGAGGAATACTGCATTTTTTTTTACAGATATTTTGAACTGAAAGTTTGATTCTTTTTTGAGACACAAATTTTTCATTTAAATGTTCATGAAATCGAATCCATGATGCTAATTCTAGCGAGTTGTAAGCTTCTTTTACCGAGGTATTAACATGTAATTCTATGGAATTTTCAGAATGGAGGGCACCGGATTTAGCTGCTCTGTCAACTACGTTGTTGCCATGAAGACCAACATGAGAAGGCACCCAGCATAAATTGATTTCCGAGCCATTTATCTTTAAACAATGTATTAGATGATTTGCCTCAATAATTAAGTCAGATCTATATCAAAAGACTGTAAGGCATATAATACAGATTTTGAATCAACAAAGAGAACTACTTTGAATGACACAGGCCGAAGGCTTATTAAATAATGCAACGCTTGAACAACAGCGACCAATTCTGCTGTATATATAGATACATTTGCCCCAATGAAAAAAGACTTTTAATGTTAAATTTTGGAACATAAAAGACTGCTCCAGCGCTCTGATTTGCTAAGACTGACCCATCGGTAAAAATGTGGAGGTGGGTACGGTACTTTTCATCGATGTGTTCACAAGCTGTGGATAGCGTAATGTTGACATTATTATCTTTTTTAACGGTTGCATAATCGAGATCAAATGTGGCCTTTAGCATTTCCCATGTAGGGATAGGCGTTATCGTTGGTTTCTCGGCTATTTCATCCATTGTTATGTTGGACTGTTTGATCAGGCCAGATATGTAAGTTGCGACTGTAATTTGTGATGAAATGTTTTTTGCTCGTTTTGGAAAGTCGGTATCAGACCTGATCTTAATTTCTTTGCTCAAAAAATTATCTGCTTGTGAAGTAGTTCTAATTGCAAACTTTGCTGTAGCTAGCTCACGATGGTTGTTTAAAGGTAGAATTCC
The DNA here is from genome assembly GCA_030674185.1 of Monoplex corrugatus. Classification (NCBI taxonomy): domain Eukaryota; kingdom Metazoa; phylum Mollusca; class Gastropoda; order Littorinimorpha; family Ranellidae; genus Monoplex; species Monoplex corrugatus. The sequence continues at coordinate 7,884 of JAPXFY010005295.1, read as the reverse complement.
AGCAACTTTGTACGTTTCCAGAGTAGAAGCATGAGTTGGTACACCTAGCGCAATTTTAAGACTTTTGCAGTCCAAGCTCTGAATCTTTTTTAGTAAATATTTGGGTGCATTGAAGAAAACTTCTTGCGCGTAGGATAATTTAGACCTGACCAGCGCTGTTGACAGATGAATCAGTACATTTGTATCCATTCCCCAGGGTAATTTGCTTATTATCTTTAGAAAATTTAAGGTTTTTCGCGCTTTTGTTAAAATATAATCAATTATATTTTAGTGTGTGTGTGTGTGTGTGTGGTTGTGTGTGTGTGTGTGTGTGTGTGTGTGTGTGTGTGTGTGTGTGTGTGTGTGTGTGTGTGTGTGTGTATGTGTGTGTGTGTGTGTGTGATAACCTTGCTCAGCATTTTGTTGGACATCACTTTGGTCAATACTTCCATGATGAAATCCATCACCATTGACTCGTTCACGTAAACTATTCTCTTGATTCGAACCGGCATTCGGTCCTGCAGACAAAAAGGATGAAGGAGAATAATAACAAATCAAAGAAGAAGAAGAATGCGAAGAAGAAGAAGAATGTGAAGAACAAGAAGAAGAATGAGAAGAAAGAAGAGAATGCAAAGAAGAAGAAGAAGAATGCGAAGAAGAAGAAGTATGCGAAGAAGAATGCGAAGAAGAATGCGAAGAAGAAGAAGAATGCGAAGAAGAATGCGAAGAAGAATGCGAAGAAGAAGAAGAATGCGAAGAAGAATGCGAAGAAGAAGAAGAATGCGAAGAAGAATGCGAAAGAAGAATGCGAAGAAGAATGAAGAAGAATGCGAAGAAGAAGAAGAAGAATGCGAAGAGAAGAAGAAGAAGAATGCGAAGAAGAAGAAGAATGCAAGAAGAATGCGAAGAAGAATGCGAAGAAGAAGAAGAAAGCGCGAAGAAGAAAGCGAAGAAGAATGCGAAGAAGAAGAAGAATGCGAAGAAGAATGCGAAGAAGAATGCGAAGAAGAAGAAGAACGAAGAAGAATGCGAAGAAGAATGCGAAGAAGAAGAAGAATGCGAAGAAGAAGAAGAAGAATGCGAAGAAGAAGAAGAAGAATGCAAAGAAGAAGAAGAAGAGAAGAAGAAGAAGAATAATTCTAAAAACGAAAACAAGAAAAAACAGAAAAAATACAAATACAAAAATAAATAGATATCAAACGAAAAAAAACAACAAGTGAAAGAGGAAAAGAAAGAAAGAAAGAAGGAAAGAAAGAAAGAAAAGAAAAAAGAAAAAGAAAGAAAAAAAGAAGAAAGAAAAGAAGAAAGAAAGAAAATGAAAGAAAGAAAGATTTACCATCAGATCTTTGGTAATGTTGTTCTTGGTGACAGGAGAGTATCTCAGATGTGCCAGCGTGTAGTCCTTGAAGTCTATGACTGTAGTAAAACCCAGTATTTCTGTACGCTCATCCTGAGGAACACAATATGATGATGATGCAGATGATGATGATGAAGAGGAAGAGGAAGGTGGGGGTGCTGCTGCTGCTGCTAATGGTGGTGGTGATGATGATGATGGTGACGACGATGACGACGACGACGACGACGACAACGACGATGATGATGATGATGATGATGATGATGATGACGACGACGACGACGACGACGACCACGAATACGACCATGACGACAATGATGACGATGATAACGTTGGTGATGATGACGATGATAATGTTGGTGATGATGATGATGATGATGATGATGAGTGATGGTGATGATGATGATGACGAAGACGGCTATGATGATGATTGCCATGATAATGATGACGATGATGACGACGATGACAATGATGATTGATGATTGATGATGATAATAGTAATGATGACGATAATGATGACGATGATGACGACGATGACAATTGTGATTGATTGATGATGATAATAGTAATGATGGCGATAATGATGATGATGATGATGGCGACGACAACAGCAATGGACGACAACAGCAATGATAACAGTAAAAAAAGGATAATAAATGTGACGTCAAACAGCTCCCCAGTTCTTGAAGTTCGTTGAGTCAGGAATGAAAAACACAAGTACAGTGGCAGAATGGTTCAGACGTTCGCCAATAACTTAACTCCAGGTTCCAGGGTTCGCTCCCCGTACAGGCCTTGACTTTTCTCCTCAGTTTGAACGGAAAATCAAAATGAACTTCTAGTTTTTCGGAAGGTCACGAAAAACGAGTTGGACCCGTGTGCCTTCTGGCTACGCAGGTTTAAGATCCTCCCGTCTCCTTTCTGAAAAGTCACATAACCTTGCCGATGAATTCTATACTACTCTCCACCATCTTCTGGACACTCATGCTCCAGCCACAACCCGTCTTTTACCTGACCGCCCCCCTACCCCCTGGCTCACTCATGAGATCGCCTGTGCAAAACGTACCCGCCGCAGCGCAGAGCGCCGCTGCCGCAAATCCAAACTCACTGTACACAGGCAACTTTTCCAAGCCTCTAAAACAAAAGTATCCACCCTCATTGCATCAGCAAAAACAAGCTATTTCCAAACCAAAATCTGAATGCCTCTTCTTCAAAAGAACTCTTTACAACCATGAATCATCTCCTTGGCACACGAAAAGATTTACCTCTCCCAACAAAACATACAAATGAAGAACTCCCATCTGTATTCTCCAACTATTTCACCACCAAAATACAAACTCTTCGTGACAGGCTTGACAGGACACCCTGTCAACCATGCCCACCTGACCCTTCCTTCTCTGGCACACCTCTTACTACTTTTACCCCAGTCTCAGACAGAAGAAATTTTCAACACAATCAGATCCATGTCGTTCAAAACCTGCGAACTGGATCCTCTTCCAGGTTCTCTCTACGCCGACTGTCTCCCTACTCTCCTCCCATTCATCACTGACATCATCAACACTTCTTTTCAAACTGGAACTGTCCCAGATTCTTTCAAGTCTGCTATTGTTCACCCTCTCCTCAAGAAACACAATTTAGACCCAAATGAACTGAAAAATTACCGGCCTATCTCTAATCTCTCTTTCTTGTCAAAACTCCTTGAAAAAGTTGTCCTCAACCAGCTGAACTCTCACCTGTCTGCCAACAATCTCCTCAATCCTTTCCAGTCAGCCTACCACCAGTGCCATAGCACTGAAACTGCCCTACTACACATTCTCAACAATCTCCTCCTTGCAACTGATACTGGCAAAGTCTCTCTCCTCACACTCCTTGATCTGTCTGCAGCCTTCGATACCATTGACCATGGTATTCTCCTTTCTAGACTTCATCATACTTTTGGCATCTCTGACATTGCTCTCTCCTGGTTCACTTCGTATTTATCAAACAGAAAACAAACTGTTCTCATCAATGGCACTTACTCTCAACCTGCATACCTGACCTGTGGTGTTCCACAAGGATCTGTCCTTGGCCCTGTTCTTTTCACTCTTTACACCTCCCCCCTGTCCACCATCATCAACTCCCATCTATAAAACACCACTTCTATGCTGATGACACCCAACTTCAAGACAGTGACTCACCTGATAATATACAGCGCCTGTTGACTCGCACCACTGAGTGTTACTCAGACATTAAGAACTGGATGACTTTCAACAAACTTCAGCTTAATGACGACAAGACAGAAGCTATCCTCATTGGCACCCGTCAGAAACTTTCTCAGCTGCCTCCTCTTTCTCTCCCATTATGTAACACATCAGTCCCAATTTCTGATTCAGCTAAAAACCTTGGTGTCTGCATTGACTCTACCCTTCCATGAACAACTTTGTTTCTGAAACTGCCAGATCTTCTACTATCATCTCCATCGTATAAGGCTGATCAGGAAGTATCTCTCTGTCGAAACAACTGCAAAACTCGTTCTCTCCTTCATAATGTCTCGCATTGACTATTGCAATTCACTCCTGTCTGGTCTTTCTGCCTCCACCATTCACATCCTACAGCGCATTCAAAACAATGCTGTACGCCTTGTACTCAAAAAGAAAAAAGCTGACCACATATCTCCTCTCCTGGCACAACTTCACTGGCTCCCTGTATCAAAGCGCATACAGTACAAACTAGACACCATGTGCTACAAAAGCCTCAATAACGCAGCCCCCGATTACCTGTCAAGCCTACTTGAGATCTATGTTCCCTCACGTACCCTCCACTCTGCCTCCGATCCTCTGACTTTTCGCTTTCCACGCACTAAGCTCAATACCTATGGTCCACGAGCCTTCTCTGTTTCTGGTCCACTCTCCTGGAACAAACTTCCTCTCTCAGTCCATCAGCAACTTACTTTTGTTCTCCTTCAAAATCACCTAACTCCTCAAATCCTAACCTCCTCACCCCCCCCCTCTGCAGCCTGTCTCCGCTCGGAGGGAATCACATGGTTTTAATATATAATTGTATATGTTATGCTCTCTATAATTTTCCATTGCTTTTATTCTTGCTTTTATTGCTTTTATTCTTTCTCCCCATTTATAGCCATGCGTGTGTGTGAGTGTGTGTGTGTGTGTGTGTGTGTGTGTGTGTGTGTGCGTGCGTGCGTGCGTGCTTGCGTGTGTGTCTGCTTCAGCGCTTAGATTTGATTTTATCAAGATTTTGCGCTATATAAATATTGTAATTATTATTATTATTATTATCCCACAGCAATTGAAAATCGTGAAGAGCAAGGCATTGCCCAGCTGCCTTGGTATAAAACATAGGAGAAAAGGTTGATTTCCCAGGTCCCACCCCTCGAAGACCAATAAGTCTTCTTGCCTTTCTGAAGTTTTGGTTAAAAAAAAGTGTGAATATGAATATGAATTTGAACGAGGGAGAGGGGATGGGCACTGCCTTTATAATGCTGGCCCTCGAAAAAGTTGAGGTCTCTGTCACTTCACTCCCCTACGACCCCAGGGTTATAGAACTGTCTAGGTAAGACCTCAGGACCTGGCCAGCTCGTGAGTTTATGTGCAGGCTTAAGGCTTGTGCCGTGATCATTCGGGATTTTCTCCATCACACAGCACCTTTGTCGATAGTGTACATGGAATTCGTTCCGAGAGCGGAGACGTCATCTTGCGAAATTGAAACTGAAACGGAAGTTCGCAGACTTAGGAATGAAAAACACAAGTATTAAATGTGCTGAAAAATAAAGACAGTAGCTGTAGAGACAATGCCATAACCCCGATAGAACGCTGTCTGCCTTGGAATGGTCTGTACAGATACAACAGACAAAAACAGTCAAACCAAAAGATCCTTACTCTCCACATGAAACCGTTTGGTCTAAATTACAAAAGAAAACGGAAATCTGTGAACAAAACAAGGTGAAAAAAGAACAAAGAATGTAAGGGAATGGAGAGAAGAAAGACTGCTAGGGGTTGGAGAGCAGCAAATGCACACACACACACACACAACACACACACACCACACACACACACACACACACACACACACACACACACCACACACACACACACACACACACACACACACACACACACACACACACACACGCAGATGACTTCTGTATAAAAGAATGAATTTTCAGCCCTGATGATAATGTTTATGATGATGATAACAACACCTCCGTCGATAATGATAATGATAAAGATGACGACGACAACGATAAAGATAATGCTACAACAATGATGAAAACTACACAGCATGATTGATTCTATGGACATACTGACCTCCAGGACCTTACACAGGTTGATGTAAGTCAGTTTGTAGATATCTTCTGCTCGGAAACGACCGGGTTCTTTTTTCCCTGGGGAGAACAAATCAAACCACTCTTACTTTTTGTAATACTTTATCGTTTCAGAAGACAGACACTCTTTTCATTGTTTCAGAAGACAGACACTAATTTCATCGTTTCAGAAGACAGACACTAATTTCATTGTTTCAGAAGACAGACACTAATTTCATCGTTTCAGAAGAGAGGCACTCATTTCATCGTTTCAGAAGACAAACACTAATTTCATCGTTTCAGAAGACAGGCACTCATTCAGTTTTTGCTGGGAGACTAAGACAGGAACGTTGTAAGTACGAGGTTTACACAAGCCCATACTGACGTCATCACCAACCTGTCCCCCAATGGTCAAGATGACCAAACAGCAAAACACGTATTGGGGCCATGGCATTTCTGTCGAGTGGAGCGATAAGAGCCATGGCCGACAACAAGTCCTCTGATCACCAAGCTCTATGGTAGCTGGCAGGAACTGGAAACAACGGTCACAATCACCGTCACATGTGGCCTGACCATGTAGACGGCAGACGACAGAAGAGGAAGTAGAGGGCACAGTAGGCACTGTCTTCCTTATGCTGGAACACAAAAAGCACTGTTGAACTCCACCACTTAGTGATTTGGAAGTATTGCAGGCTCTCCTTTGATGGGTGACTCCCAAATGTCTTCACATCACCAGCTGTTCTGGACTTCCTGTCCCTGGGATTGTCACATCACCAGCTGTTTGGGATTTCCTGTCTCTGGGATTGTGACATCACCAGCTGTTTAGATTTCCTTGTCTCTGGGATTGTGACATCACCAGCTGTTTTTGTACTTCCTGTCCCTGGGATTGTGACATCACATGCTGTTTTGTACTTCATGTCCCTGGGATTGTGACATCACCAGCTGTTTTTGTACTTCCTGTCGTTAGGATTGTGACATCACCAGCTGTTTTGGACTTCCTGTCGTTAGGATTGTGACATCACCAGCTGTTTTGTACTTCCTGTCGCTAGGATTGTGACATCACCAGCTGTTTTGGACTTCCTGTCGTTAGGATTGTGACATCACCAGCTGTTTTGGACTTCCTGTCTCTGGATTGTGACATCACCACTGTTTTGACTTCCTGTCGTTAGGATTGTGACATCACAACTGTTTTGTACTTCCTGTCCTTGGATTGTGACATCACCAGCTGTTTTGGACTTCCTGTCCGTGGATGTGACATCACCAGCTGTTTTGTACTTCCTGTCGTTAGGAATGTGACATCACCAGCTGTTTTGACTTCCTGTCCTAGGAAATTGTGACATCACATGCTGTTTTGTACTTCCTGTTGTTAGGATTGTGACATCACCAGCTGTTTTGTACTTCCTGTCGTAGGAATGTGACATCACCAGCTGTTTTGTACTTCCTGTCCCTAGGATTGTGACATCACCCTGCTGTTTTGTACTTCCTGTCCCTTAGGATGTGACATCACCATCTGTTTTGTACTTCCTGTCCTGGGATTGTGACATCACATCTGTTTTGGACTTCCTGTCGTTAGGATTGTGACATCACCATCTGTTTTGTACTTCCTGTCACTAGGATTATGACATCACCATCTGTTTTGGACTTCCTGTTGTTAGGATTGTGACATCACCATCTGTTTTGACTTCCTGTCATTAGGATTGTGACATCACCATCTGTTTTGTACTTCCTGTCACTAGGATTGTGACATCACCATCTGTTTGTACCTCTGTCACTAGATTATGAATCACCATCTGTTTGGGCTTCCTGTATGGATTGACATCACATTGTTTTGTACCTCTGTGTTAAGGGTTGTGACATCACCATCTGTTTGTACTTCTGTCGTTAGGATTTGACATCACCATCTGTTTTGTACCTCCTGTCCTAGATATGACATCACCATCTGTTGGACTTCCTGTCATTAGGGTTATGAATCACCATTGTTTTGGACTCCTGTCGTTAGATTGTGACATCACCATCTGTTTGTACTTCCTGTCACTAGGATTATGACATCACCATCTGTGACATTGTGACCTGTTGTAATGATGGACACTGTGACCTGTTGTAATGATGACATTGTGACCTGTTGTAATGATGGACATTGTGACTTGTTGTAATGATGACATTGTGACCTGTTGTAATAATGACATTGTGACCTGTTGTAATGATGACATTGTGACCTGTTGTAATGATGGACATAGTGACCTGTTGTATGATG
>JAPXFY010005294.1:12500-15363 GCA_030674185.1 Monoplex corrugatus | reverse complement strand
TCCCCAAGGGTTCGTCGTCAGCGAGGTGGTAGTATTTTTTGAGTGAATGTTGTGGAAAGGGGGGGGGGGGGGGGTAGAGAGAGAGAAAGGGGGGGGGAGGAAAGGGCGAGAAAGAGAGAGGAGAAAATGGAGAAGAGAGAAAGAGAAAGGAAAACGAGAGAAAAGAGAGGAGAGAGGGAGAGAGAGGAGAATGGTGTTAAGAAGAAAAAGAGAGAAGAGAGAGACAGAGAAGAGAAAATAGAGAGAGAGAAAGAGACAGAGACGAGACGACAAAAAGAGAGAGAAAGAAGACAGAAAAAAGGGGAGAAAAAAAAAGAATGTGTGTGTGTGTGGGCGGGGTGTGTGTGTTAAGAGAGAGAGAAGGAGAGAGAGAGAATTGTGGTTTTAGAAAAAAAAAGAGAGGGGAAAAGAAAGAGTGGTAGAGAGAAAAAAATGTGTGTGGAAAGGAGAAGAGAGGGGAGAGAAGAGAGGAGAAAAGGGAAGAGGCGGAAGGAAGGAAAGTGACAGACAGACGAAGAAAAGAGAGACAGACGACAAAAAGAAAGAAGGAGAGAAAAGAAAGAAGTGTGTGTGTGGGGATGAGTGTGGGGTGTGGCGTGTGGTGTGTGTGTGGAGAGAGAAAAAGAGGGAGAGAGAGGCGAGATAGAGAGGGAGACAGCAGAAAGACAGGCAAAAAGAATAAAAAAAAGGACGAAGGCGCAGAAAAAGAGAAAAAAAGGGAAAAGACACAGAGCGAAAAAGGACAGGAGACAAAAGGACAAAAAGACAGACAGACGGAAGAGAGGGTGGGGGGGGTGGAGGTAGGCAATCAAAATACCCGGGTAAAACTTCCCGGTGCGCATGGGGTGTTCGGTTGCAGCCTGGGGCCCCTGGACTTTTCCTGTGTTTTTTATTATTATTCATTTTTTCATTCATTATTTTTCTTTTATTCTTTACATTATTCATTCATTATTCATTTATTTATTTTTTATTTATTCACTTACTTTATTATTATTCTTTTTTTTTATTTCCCCCATTTTTCCCTTTCCCTTTCCCTTCCCTTTTTCTTCCTTCTTTTTCCCTTTTTTCTTTCTTCATTCACTTATTATTAAAATTCCCTACAATTTTGTATTTATTTTCCATTTTTTGTTTGTTTCTTTCTTTTATTCTTTTATTTTTTACTTTTTTTTTTTATATGATTTATTTATTCTTTTATTTATAAGCAATTTTTATTTATGAATACATTTATTTATTTGCAACAACTAAAGGGTGCCCGAGTTTATTATAGCTCTTTGTCCCCCATTTCGCTCTCCCCCCCCCTCCCCCCCCCTCCCCCCCCCGTTCTTTCAGAGATTTTCTCCTTTTGGTTTTTTTTTAAAGAAATCAGGATAAAAAAACTTGGATAAGACAAACAGACAGAAAACAGACACACAGACAGACAACGTCAAACGGGACACAAAAAAATTTTAAAAAACAAAACCACATACCCAATACAAAGGGAGAAGAGGAAGGAGAGAGAGAGAGGGGGAGAGAGGGGAGAGAGAGGGGAGGAGAGAGAGAGAGAGGGGAGAGTGAGAAAGAGAGAGAGGAAAGAGGGGAGGGGGGAAAGAGGGGAGAGGGAAAAAAGAGAGAGGGGAGTGAGTGAGAAAGACAGGGGAGGGGGGGTGGGAGGAGAGAGAAAGGGAAGGGAAAGGGAAGAGAAAAAAAGAGGGGAGAAAAAGAGAGAGAGAAAGAGAGAGAAGAGGGGGAGAGAGAGAAAGAGAGAGAGAGTGAGGGGAGACGGGGGGAGAAAAGAGGGGGAAGGGGGAAAAAGGAAAAAAAAGGGGGAAAAAGAAAAAGGAGGAGAGAAAAAGTGAGGGAGAGAAAAAAGAGAGAAAGAGAGAGGGGGGGAAGGGGGGGAGAGGGGCGAGAGAAAGGGGAGAGAAAGAAAAAGAGGGAGAGAAAGAGAGGGAGAGGGGGAAAAAAAGGGGGGGAAGAGAGAGAAAAGAAAGAGAGAGAGAAAAAAGAGAGGAGAGGCGAGAGAAAGAAAAGAGAGAGAAAGGAGGGGAAAAAAAAAGGGAAAAAGGGGAAGGGGGAAGGAAAGGAGAAAACGAGTGAGGGGAGAGCGAGGAAAGGGGGAAGAGAGAAAGAAAGAGGAGGAGAGAAAGGGGGGAGAGAGAAAAAAAGAAAGTGATAGAGGGGGAAGGGGAGAGAGAGGGAGAGAAGCGAGGAAAGAGAGAGGGAGAGAGAGAGAAGGGGGGGGGAGGAGAGAGGGGGTTAGAAAGAGAAGGGCCTGCTCAAATGGTGACCTTATTTTTGGGTTTGGGTTTGGAGATGTGTTGGGGAAAAAATCATCGAGATGGGGATATGGGCAAAAGGGTTTTGCAAAACATGAGGCAGAAAAAAAGGAAAAACCCAAACCCAAACCCAACCCCAACCCAAAAACCCGCCCCAAAACCCCAACCCCGCCCCCAAAAAGCCCCCCAACCCCACCCCCCCCCAACCCCCCCCAAAAAAACCCCAACCCCAACCAAAAAAAAACCCCCAAAACCCCCAAAAAAAACCCAAAACCCCAAAAACCCCAACCAACCAAAACCCCAAAAACCCCAACAACCCCCCCCCCCCCCAAAAACAAACAGACAAACAAAAAACAAAAAAACCCAAAACAACAGACAAAAAAAAAAAAAAAATTTAAAAAAAAACTACAAAAAAAAAACGGTTTAGTTAGTTTTTACGTCGCCCCCCCCCTCGGGGTGATATGGGCCCGGGGTAACCCCCCCGGAAGGGGGGAAAGGGGGGGGATTTTAAAAAACCTATATGACACCCAAAACAAAACTTTTTAAAAGATGGGACGTGGGGCCATTTTTTTAATATGGCCCCCGGGATTCCCCCCCCAACAAAAAAT
>JAPXFY010005294.1:0-2500 GCA_030674185.1 Monoplex corrugatus | reverse complement strand
TGTTTGTGTGTGTGCGTGCGTGGTGGTGCGTGCGTGCGGGGGGTGTGTGTTTTTTAGCGCTTAGTTTGTTTTATAAATTTTTTGCGCTATATAAATAAATATTGTTTTGTTTTTGAAAATTTTATTGTATTGTTTGTATTGTTTTTTTTATTGTTTTATTGTATTTTTGTTTTGTTTTGTAATTGTATTGTATTGTTAGATCGAACCCGTATTGATAAAACAAAGAAGAAGGGCTTTTTTTTTTTTTTTTTTTTCCCAACTGGATTTTGGATCAAAAAAAGTGGACTCCCCGCCCCCAAGCAAAAAACCCAGAAGAACAAGAAACCCAAAGTAAAGGTATTAAACCAAAAGAAAAGACAAGGAAATTTTTGGGCCCAACCCGGCCTTTTCAAGCGCGAATGCACGGTCCAAAAAGACCAAAAAAAGGTAAAAAAAGGACTAAATTTTTGGTCTTTTTATCAGGACGCGGGGAGGGAAGTTTTTAGTCCTTTTATTATCGTTGTTTGGCGTTGTTTTGGTCTGTTTTTGAGGCATTGCTTTTAAAAGGCGATTGGCCAAAATTTGGTTGTCTTTTCTTGTTGTGTTTAATATGGTTACTTTTGGGTTTTCTTTTTTTTGGTTCTTGATATAAAAAATGACAGGCGTTTTTCTTTTTTTTCTTTTTTTTTTTTTTTTCTTTTTCTTTTTTATTTCTTTGCCAATGGCTTTGTCAAGCGTATAAAAGGGAAAAAAGAACAAAAAATTTTTGGGGCAAAAAAAAAAACAAAAACAATTTTACCATCTTGAAACTAATGCAGAAGTAACGGGAGTTTCAAACCCGGCCGAGAGACACAGACACTTGCGCGTTGGTCAAAGAAAGGAGAACCCCCCAAGATCATTCGTGAAGCGGTGGACAAAATTTGGAAACCCTTGAAAAATATTGTTGTTTGTTTGTTTTTTGGTTTTGGTTTTGGGTTTTCTTGTTTTTTGTTTGTTTGTTTGTTTTTTGTTTTTTTGTTTGTTTGTTTGTTTTTTGTTTTTTTGTTTGTTTGTTTGTTTGGGTTTGGTGGTGGATGTGGTTAGTGCAACGAAAATACCGATTGAAAAGTTTTTGGGTTCGAAAACCCCCACAGCCCTTCAAAAAAAAAAAATTTCAACCCTTGACCCCAAGCTATGGATCCGGCAGGAACAGGGGGGTCAATTTTTGGCCCGATGGTGGTCTGACGGTAGTGGTGAACGAAAAGAAGAAATTTTATAATACCTTATTACCCAGAGTTCTAAAAAGGAGAAAAGGAAGAAGAAGAAAAGAGAAAAAGAAGAAGAAGGAACAACAAAACAACACAAAAAAAAAACAAAAACAACAAAAAGAAAACAAGTAAAAACAACAACAAAACAACAACAAACAAGAAAACAACAAGAAAAACAACAACAAGAACAACAACAACAACAATAAGAAAAAAAAACAACAAGAACAAAAAGAACAAAAACACAAGACCAAGAACAACAAAAAAACAAAAAAAACCAAAAAAACAAGAACAACAAGAACAACAAAACAAGAACAACAACAAGAAAACAAGAACAACAACAAAAAAACAAGCAACAAAAAAAACCAACAAAACAACAAGAACAACAAGAACAACAAAACAACCAAAAAAAGAACAAAAACAACAACAACAACAACAACAAAAAAACAACAACAACAACAACAAGAACAACAACAACAACAACAAGAACAAAAACAAAAACACAACAACAAAAAAAACAACCCAACCCAAAAACAACAACAAACAAGAAGAACAACAAAAAGAAAACAAAACAAAAACAACAAAAAGAACAAAACAACAACAAAACAACAAAACAACAAAAAACAACAAAACGAAAAAAATACGACGAGAAAAAAAAAACAAAAAAAAAAGAAAAAACAAAAAAAAAGAACAAAAACCAAAAAAAACCAACGACAACAAAAAAATAAAAGAAAAAAAAGAAGAAGAAGAAGAAAAAGAAAAAGAAGAAAAGAAGAAGAAAAAGAAGAAGAAGAAAAAGAAAAAAGAAAAAGGAAAAAGAAAAGAAGAGAAGAGAAGAAAAAAACAACAACAACAAAAAAACAACAAGAACAAAAAAACAAAAAGAAGAAACAACAAAAACAAGAAAGAACAAGAAGAAAAAAAAGAAGAAAAAAAAAAAAGAAGAAAAGGAAGAAGAAAAAGAAGAAGAATTTACAGAAGTTTCAAAGTGTCGATGGGAGAAAACTCGGTACCAACCAAGTCCAGTAACCCCCAAAGGTTTTTTTTACTCAGTGGCGTGTTTTTCTCTGCCCCTTTTTCATCCATTTTTATACTCCGTTTCCAGACAAAGAGCGAGGGGCCCCAGGGATGCAAAAGCTCTGGGTATAATGATTCAGTAGTAGGGGAGTTAACCTAAATTTTCCTTAACATCAAGATGCATGCCTGTGTGTGTGTCGCAGTGCCTTCGCTGTCATATGCCTTCTTATCTTTCGAATGCCCGTATGGTCTGAATTTGC
>JAPXFY010005293.1:0-15364 GCA_030674185.1 Monoplex corrugatus | reverse complement strand
AAAAGACCTGGGGTAAACAGACAGGAACAAAAACAGACCTGGGATAAAACAGACAGGGACAGAAACAGACCTGGGGTAAAACAGACAGGGATAAAAACAGACCTGGGGTAAAAACAGACAGGGACAGAAACAGACCTGGGGTAAAAACAGACAGGGACAGAAACAGACCTGGGGTAAAACAGACATGGACAGAAACAGACCTGGGGTAGAACAGCCAGGATAAAAACAGACCTGGGGTAAAAACAGACAGGGACAGAAACAGACCTGGGGTAAAACAGACAGGACAAAAACAGACCTGGGATAAAACAGACAGGGACAGAAACAGACCTGGGGTAAAACAGACAGGGACAAAAACAGACCTGGGGTAAAACAGACAGGGACAGAAACAGACCTGGGGTAAAACAGATAGGGATAAAAACAGACCTGGAGTGAAACAGACAGGGACAAAAACAGACATGGGGTAAAATAGACAGAATAAAAACAGATGTGGGGTAAAACAGACAGGGACAAAACAGACAGACAGGGATAAAAGCAGACCTGGGGTAAAACAGACAGGGACAGAAACAGACCTGGGGGAAAACAGGCAAGATAAAATCAGACCTGGGGTAAAACAGACAGGGACAGAAACAGACCTGGAGTAAAGCAGACAGGACAGAAACAGACCTGGGGTAAAAACAGACAGGATAAAAACAGACCTGGGTGTAAAACAGACAGGGACAGAAACAGACCTGGGGTAAAACAGACAGGGACAAAAACTGGCCTGGGGTAAAACAGACAGGACAGAAACAGACCTGGGGTAAAACAGAGAGGACAAAAACAGACCTGGGGTGAAACAGACAGGGACTGAAACAGATCTGGGGTAAAACAGACAGGGACAGAAACAGACATGGGGTAAAACAGAGAGGACAAAAACAGACCTGGGGTAAAACAGACAGGGACAGAAACAGACCTGGGGTTAAAACAGACAGGGACAGAAACAGACTTGGGGTAAAACAGACAGGGACAGAAACAGACCTGGGGTAAAACAGACAGGAGTAAAACAGACCAGGAGTAAACAGACATGGACAGAAACAGACCTGGGGTAAAACAGACAGGGATGAAAACAGACCTGGGGTAAAATAGGGATAAAAACAGACCTGGGGTAAAACAGACATGGGAGAAAATGAGAAGTATTACCGGACAGTGATGAAAGATGAGGAAAAGGAGCATTCTCTATTTTCCTCTGTCAGTCTGTCTGTCTGTCTGTCTGTGTGTCTATCCGTCTGTCTCTCCCTCCCTCCCTCCTCCTTCCACGTGGTTCTCTGTACATACACAAAAACCGAAGTCTTACATACACACATGCGCACACGCAGCTGCACACACACACACGCACGCACACACACACACACACACACATACACACAACACACACACACACACACTCTCTCTCTCTCTCTCTCTCTCTCTCACATGTGCACGCACACACACGCATACACAAGATTGTTTATAAATCAAACAAAATATCAGTGCGTGCTCAAGAATTGGTTGAAAAAGCCTATCTTGGATCGTCTGCTTCAGTTATCATTCCACTGTTTTACTTCACTGACTTTTACAAACCAGCTCATACACCACCTTGTTATCAGAATATCATTAGTGCTTCATGCTGAAGCTAGCTCAATGTCTCATCTTTAACACTGTTACATTGCTGACAATAAACGAAATGTCATATTTTAACAGATCAGCTGATCACTTAATTACACGATTTTTCTCATCTTGTCCCATGCACTGATAGCTGACAACACTAACAAGCACCGGCTGTGCTGAGGTTGGCTGCAGCACAAAGCAGGTTGAAAGAGCTGGGCATTATTTAGGCGACTGCTTTCCTCCTTCCCTCCCCCTTCCCGGCGAACTCGGGTCAGCTCAGACCTGGAGCGGGAACTTAACCCTTTCAGTCCGGCAAAATCTCCAGTGATTAGTGAAACTGATGCTGTCATTCGCTCCAACAGCTTGAGTGGCTTAGAGTTAAGATTTCCCTTCTTCTACAGCGGTTGTAGAGCTATGCAACTAAGTGACCCTGACACTTCGTTAATTCACATCTCCCATCTGCCTGCCTGGATTAATGGGATTATGGCAGGTGTTTTGATAAGAGGCTGGATGTGTTGATAAGAAATGCTTAGTAATGTCTAAAATGTGGGAGGGTCAGTTACACTGAAAATCTGTTATATTTTTATCAGGAGTTTTCTGATGCCAAGATTTACAAAACTTCACCAGATGACTTTGATGTGTTATGTGTTGATATGTTATGGATGCAGCAGAGGGCACAGCTTGCAAATGTGCTGACAATCTGGTATATGTGTGTGCGTGTGTATACACTGGATAGTATAGGTATTGACTTCATTGTCCTTCATGTATAGTTAATGTTTATGTTGCTTGGATGAATTTATGTATACAGTCTTCTTTCAATGTGCCCCTGTGTCTATGTATAATTTACCTCAATGCTCATTAGCGATACTTTCATTCCTTTTCTCCATATCTCATCCTACTGAAACAGACCATATTATTACCATTTCTCCACCTCAGTGAGGTCTTGGCTTTGGAGCTGCACAAAAACTTTATGCTTTTTATCTGTTTTCATTCTCGTTTCACAAGACAGCCCAGCCGCATCTGACTAGGGTTTTTTTTTCTCTCTGTGGACTCTGGTTTTCTCTTCAGCCCCTTAGCTGTTGGTTTAGGGTGTTTTTCTTCCTATTCCGAGGTCAAAACTGGATTCGCTGCACTAGGCATGATCCATTTACACCAGCTATACCTCTCAATTATATAGTTTTCCATTCAGTCGATCATAATTATGCTTATATTTTCTCTTATTCTTATATCTGTGTGGGAATGTGTGTGTACCCCATGTGTATGCATGAGTTATTTTAACACACACACACACACACACACACACACACACACACACACACAACACACACACACACACACACACACACACACACACACAACACACACATATATATATATATATATTCATATATATGTATATATATATCTGTTGTATGTGTGTGTATGTATGTATACATATGCATGCATATTCATGCATTATTTCAATAGTAATATGCTTACATTCAAAAACCAACTCTCAGCTAGTGCATCATAGCTTTCATAGTTTTAGCCCTGGACTCTCTTTAGGATAAAACAGTACTAATCTGTTGTGACCACTTCTCAAGTTGCAAAATTCATCTCACTCCCCTCAGACATCATATTTGCCTTCCAAGTTGTCACCATTACTCACAAACACATTATGATTTCATGTGAATCCTTTTCTCACACTGGACGAAGCAGCAGGAAGGTTTGCTCTTTTTCCTCCTAGTTTTTATATTTTTTGTTTGTTCTTTTGTGATCTTGGGTTTACACTTGACAAAGGCGAGTTGGCCAAAAATTTCCGCCTGCCCTATCTGATTCTGTGTTCATAATTTTTTCCTAGTTACTTTCGTTTTGTTTTTTATTCATTTTGTCGTTAATTCTGACGAACGTTGTGAAAGGGTTACACTTGCAGACAGCTTTATGGTCGAGTCCATGTGTTGCCCTTGCGATGGGAAAACAAAAGAAGGGGGGAGGAGGTGTAACTTGTGCTCTGTGTCTGTCGTTTGAAGCACGGTAAAATCAATACAGATACGTTGTTACGGCCCCAAAAGGACAAAGTATGGTTGTGGGACAACCTACGGTAATGGTGAAATTAAAGTCCTAATTGATAGAGAAAACGATGCAGTTTACATCCGTCTACAGCTACCCCACCCCACCCCAATGAAAAGTGGTTCTAACCATTAATCCAGTCAGCCAATGGGAAGGCTTGATTGCTAATTAAGTATCAGCCATTGTGATGAGCAGCAAACCTCCACTTCAATTATGCAGGACTGTATAGGTGATGGCAGACGGGGCTGGAGGTTGTATTTCTTCATGTTCATTTTGTGTAATGGACTGGTTTTTCAAAGGTAACACCGTCGTGTCGACTGCGTCCATGCACAGATTTACAAGTAAGTTTTTGCTTTCAAAGAAATCCTTTTTGTCAGTCTAAACGCGAGGTACGGATCGCTAGAGAACGACAAACTAAATGCCATTGGCGGACATTTATAGTAACGCTAGCAACCATCTTGTTTGACGTCATTCAGGGATTCCCACTTTTTTATTTTGTCAGTCATGGTGGCAACACCACGGCAGCCTGCCGACTCGGATTATTTTCTTTGCAACTTGCAGAACTGTTAGGTTCGGTTGTCTGTGATTGTGCAGCACCCGTCTTTCACCCAGATTGTTTCTGATTCTGTACACTACGTGAACTGAGAAGAAGACTACGTCAATTTGGATACGAAAGAAACTTAAGCACTGCAAATTAATGTTAGTAATGGTAAAAGATATTTTTAGAATCACGATCATGTGACGCGGCGGGTATCCCCCTGGTGGGGTCAAACAAGATGGCTGTTACTATAAATATCGGCCAATGGCGTTTAGTTGTCGTTCTCTAGCGATCCGTATGTGTCTACGCGTAACCTTGGCTGTAGGCCTATAAATAGCTCTTGTGACTTGGTAGCTCACTAGATCTAACTGGGTCAGGTCACGTAAACGTGTGCGTGTATTTCAGGGCATTTACGAAATAGTGGCATGGAAAAGTAATTGTGGTGTGGAAAACTAGGACATTGAAACCATTATCGAAAAATGTTTCTGTCATAGTGACATTTGTTTTTTTGGAAGGTGAATCACTCCAAATTTAAGATGGCGGCAGTATTCCCGCCATACGAACTCAACGTGATAAAATTGTTACACTGTCGTAGGTGGGGAAGCTGGTTTGACACGACTGAAAGAAAAACACTGTTGGAATCAAAATACAACAGTTAAATAGAAACACACACACACACACACACACACACACACACACACACACACACACACAAGTGTTGGGAAGAGAGGTGGTGTGGGGGGTCTTAATTTTTTTTTAACGGCCGCCGCCCCCATCCGACTTTCCAAGTCGCGCACGCGTGGGCTGTGTGCAGATGACGTCACACTCCCGGCCGGGCGGAGTTTCCGTTTGTTTCCTTCGGTTCTTCTTCTTCTTCTTCTGTTGTGTGGCCACAGTCAACACTTTGATTATTTTGCCACAGGGTAGAACAGGGGGTTCACGAACTGGCTGCCTGACTTTACAACAACAACAACAACAAAACCCCACTCTAGATCTGTCCTCAAAATAACCCCCAGGTACGACACTGATTGTACTGTTGCTAGAGTATGTCCGTGCATCTGGTATTTGTCGCTGATGGTGGTTTCAGCGCGTGACCCTTAGCGTAGCACATTTCCCTGGGTTGAAGGCGATCTCCCATTTCTGCTCCCAGACCTGGAGACGTTCTAGATCTTCGGTTCGGTTGAGTTGCGTCTGCAGGTCCGCGGAATGGTCGGTGTCGGCAATGTCGGTTCCATGCTTTTGTACTGTTTACCGCGTTGAGACAGAAGAAGAAATCCACGACAGAGGCGAGGAAATAAAAAGAGAAAACTCGTGCTTTCACAAGAGGTCAACTTCTACTGAGAAATCTAGTGCACTTGCAGTTTTTCATGTTGAACGTGTGATTGGAATTGTGTATGATCGGAATTGTTTGCATGAAATACACACGATTCTCAGTGGCTAGAAACACTTTAATCATGCTGAGGAACAAGTACAGCACTTGATTGCGATGTGTCGTGTGCTCTTGTTAACATGTGCCCCATTGTTTCATAACAAAGTGAAAATTTTGGGAATTTAATGATCACAAAAGGCAGTTGCTGCTAAAAATTGGTTGAACCATGAAATCCTGCACAATAAACTGTAGTCTAATAGTATCATAATGAATAGCACATGCACAAAATACACCTATTCAAACACACACATACACACTCCTACACACATGCACGCACCCATGCATGCACGTGTGCACACACACACAAGCGCAGATAACTTCAGTGCAAGCTTATTGCCAACCTGGGTTGTCTGAAATGTGGGCATCAAGTATTAATGTCCAAGTCACTGTACAAGATAATGTTTTAGTTATGTCACCATGATATGTATAGCTATCACTGCCTTACATAATCTATGAAGAAGAGTTTTGGAGTCTTGTCAATGACCAGATGACAGAAGCTACAAGAATTTGTCATGCTATATGAAAATGGTAATGCCAAGGACTGCAGTAACAATATTTTGAAAGAACCATTGCCCTAATCAGCCACAGCAGTAAAGTACTGCTAATCATCATACTGAACAGAATGAAACAAAAAGCAGAAAAACTCTCTGTTAGGCTGTTACACATACAACAGGGGCACAACAGACATGATGTTTGTCTTGCAGATTTTGATAGAAAAAGTAAGGAACAGCAAACGAAAAGGTTTCACTGCCTTTATCTAAGTAGGTCCAGCCACTCTTACGCTTATGGCTAACATTATAACATACAGCAGAACTGGTAAAAATTGCCGATTTTAAATTGCTTCAGCTCGTCTACCATTCACGATTGGAAGATTAAAAATTATGTCGACACATTAAATGAGCTTCAGGCGTGAAACCTGTCTTTATTTGTGGTGTGAAAGAAATGTGCTTTGACCCTGAGCGATCTAAATGCACATACCGAACGCAGTGTTGGCGGCGACGTGCAAAGTTACCTCACGCGGTTTTCCCGGGACCGATCAACACCAGTTGTCGGAAATGCTGTCGGAACTTTTACAAACGATACGCACAGCGGTGATTTTTTAAAGGGGACAGCCTAAAGAATCCAGTGGAACAAATTTCGTCATAATTCCTTTAATTAACTGAATACTGTTTTTTCAGTGCCGAAAAACAAACGTATTTTTAAAACGCACCGTAAAGTCAACAATTCTACACGCACAGTGTTGTATTACCACTCATTTTGTAGAGAATTCAATTGTTCTTTAAGATCGTGTAAATAATATAACTCAGACTGCCGCTTGTAAAAGTTCCGAAAGCCAATACGAAAGGTACTGACACAGCGGACTGGGTTCAACGACGTCGTCCGAAACTGACGCAATTTCTGAACTGCAATTTCTGAACCGAGGAACGACATTGACTCGATAGATCTAGAAAATCTTGAACGTGATCTTGGTAAGTATGAAAGCGACCATTAGTCTAATCTTTTTGCTATTTATTTTTCAATGGAACTGTTTCATAAATCATTAATACAAATTTTAATATATATTTTCTTACCAGGCGTGTGCTCGGTCTAGAATAGTTTATCTCCCTTGATTTAGAGAAAAATAAAAGAATAGATCTATATCTTTCTGATACCAATCAGAGAAATGAAAATTGCTTGTATTTTTGTAAAAAATTCTTTGAAAGGTTCATGATTTTTTTCAATAAAGAATATGATGAATAAGCATTAGAAATTTGGCAAAAACGCTTCAAAAAGGACAATAACTCGAGTATGAGAACTGCATATAAGCGAAAGTAGAAATGTTTTTCGAACTCTTTTCAGGATCAAATAGACATAAACAAATCAATTGGAAAAAACCCCCATTAAAAATGTTTTAATCTGAAAGTTATCATCAGGACACAGTATAGTCATCATTTCAATCAGTGCATATTAACAGATTTTTTACTCTGCTAAGGGGTAAAGTACAGTCTTGACACATGTTTTGTCACCACATCAGATCTAACTAGTGATCGTTTCAAATTTGGTAGATTTCTGTGTGCTAAATGTTTGGTTGAACTCTGTGTGTGTGTTGTGTTGTGTGTGTGTGTGTGTGTGGTGTGTGTGTGTGGTGTGTGTGTAATTTCAGAGGATGACCTGTTCTAACTGCTTGTTAAAAGAATTGGACTAAAGAGGAAGGGTCGGCCCATATTTGCCAAACATGCATGTTGACAGTTATTGCTTCAACTCTAGGCCTACATGCTGAAGACATGAGGGGGCACATAGAACAAGTCCAGACTCTCTTCACTGACATCTGCAGACACCAGATAGAACCTGTGTCTCCTCGTAATGTAGAGCTGCTGCAAGTGCTGGTCCGCACGTTTTTATCGATTTTCCAAAACGTCATTACTTCTACAAGAATTTCTCTATGTTGACAAGAACATTGAATGGATTGGCCCATTTTCTAAACAGCACCAGGTGTCCAAAGCACTTCTTTTATCAGACGCACCATGTTGCGTGGAGAACCTTGTCAACATTCCTGTAGGGTTACTCTTGAAAATATGTATATTTCAAATCCAGCAAAAACTGGAAACAAAGTGTCTTTGGGTCAGATATTTGTGTGAACATCTCAACTTTATTGGTGCTGCCCAGATTAATTAATATGCGTGATAAAGTAAAGAAGAAACAGATCAAGTGAAAGAAAACAGGATGGTGAGACCATGGTACAGATTTACACAGATGCTCCCCGTGAATTCAAAAACAATTCAAAACAGGTTCCCTCTCATCAGCCGTCCCACTATCCAGAAAGATTTGACATTCCTGTCCCATCATTTATACATTCAGCAGCACCAGCACCATCTCTACTGAATTCTTTACTGTCATATCATCCTATATCTGACCAGGCTGAGTGTCAGTGTTACAGCATAGTCAAATCACTGAAGTGTATCAATTTCAGCTGGAAGCAGAAATGAATATAGAGAACGCAGAAGCAGAAGCCCTTAGCTGTCAAAGAGAAAAAGCAGAAGGATTTTGCTTTAGAGAAGCATATTGCTGAACAAACACAATTTTCAAGCTTTATGCAGGTTTGAAAAAATAAGTCATCTGAAAAATGCAGAAAACAATACTGGCAGACAAAAGACGTGGGTGCTCTTTATTGCTCACCAATCACAGTACAACTAATAATACAGCAACTAAAGATCATAGGAAATTAGGACTCATTTATTACTTCTGGATATGAACTTAATTTGGAAATCATTTCCCTGAGGAGATGTCAAAACATTTTAATTTTCCCCTCCAAATAATGAGAAAATGTGTCAGATTTTATTTAGTTTAATCTAATTATGTACATAAAGATAAGGTTGAACACTTCTTTTTCACAAGTTTTGTTTTCATATTCAGTGCTGAATCATTTGATATCTGCATTTTGGATGTTGCTTGGCTAGTCCCAGAGTTATGAACCATTATGCAGCGTTAACATGTGTTTGCCACAGAATGATAAGTGGACAAATCGGCATTTTTGCCATTTTTGAAGACAAATAGCACAGAGGAAAATAATTCTAAAGTTCTAAAAAAAATCAGGCTTAATTTACGTATAGAATACAATAACTGTATCATTTTTTATACATACGTGATGCATACTTCTCAAGAAACGTGGGTACAAATATGGCCAATTCACCAAACTGCGAAAAACGCCCATTTTTACAGTATTTCAGACAGCAGTATCTCAAAAACCATTAGAGCTATGAGTGAGATATTTTGCATTTATATTAACTTTATTGTTACCTTTTAGAAAATTTGAAAATACTGAATATATTTTCAAATTACAAAAATGGCTGGACCTACCTACTTTATCAATTACAGCAAGGCCTTTGGCAGTGTCATACACCTTCAACTGTTTAACACAATGGCATAGATAGGCTTCCCCAAACAGTAGGTGTCACTTATAGCAGCATTATACGTAGGCCAAAAAGCGACCATCAGATGGAATGGTGCACACTGCAAATCTTTTGGCATCAGAAAAAGGGAGTCAGGCAGTGCTGCACACTTTTGCCTCATCTTTTTAACTTGTATACTGAGCAGGTCATTAGAGAGGCAGATTTGGAAGAGATGGGAAGAAAGATTGGAGGAAGAAACATCACCAACCAGAGATATGTGGACGACACTGCATTAACCTTTTAACTGCTTTGGATGGAATATTCAGAAACTTCAGGATTCCATCTATGAATCAATTTTGATTATATATGTATGATGTTTTACAGACTTTTTCGCCTGTGCGATTGAAAAGGTGATCCCTACAGGTGATTAGTGTTCAGTGACTATAAACAGTGGGGGATGAACCAGTTTCAACACCAACTGCATACCTCCTATTTCAACATCAGTGAAGTCTTGAGATCCAGGTGGTCACCCACAGATGTCTTAATCATGCTACCTGGAGAAAACTTTTGGTGTTGAGCGTGGCATCTGCCGCCGATCCCAGCAAGGGAGAGAGAGGAGAGATGATGTTTACACACACACACACACACACACACACACACACACACCACACACCACACACACACACACACACACACACAGAGCAAAAGGTATTGTATGCCTCACCTCTTCCTAATTACCACTACTCTTAACCTTTACCACCATCATCACCGTCATCATCAGGTGCCCTGCCACATGGCGACCATGGACTTCCAACCATCTCTCTCTCTCGTTGCCCCCAGCATCTCCCCCACCCTCCTCATCCCCAGCCACTCTGCAAGTCCGTCCAGCATTCTCTCCCTGGGTCTACCTGGTGCTCTCTTTCCCTCCAGCTTTCCCGTTGTGACCAGGCAGGTCCAAATCCCCCTTCCTCATAAAATGGCCTATAAATGTTGCTTGTCTTTTCCTAATCTTCCTTATGAGTGCTTTCTCCCTGTGTCTGCCTCCATCAAGACTGTCTCATTTGTTTTCTTTGCTGTCCATGGAACTCTCAACATTCTTCTGAGAAACCACATCTCGGCTGCCTCGATCCTGCTCTGGCTTTGCTTGCTGACTGTCCACGCCTCGCACCCGTACAACAGTATTGGTTCTATATAACATTCAAGGACTCTCTGATGTTAATTGATAGGCATTTGTTGGTAAGAATGCTTGTCATCTTCTTGAATGCTGTTTTGGCTTGACTGATTCTGCCAGCTATTTCCGATGTGCATCTGCCGTCTGATGAGATGACCGTTCCCAGGTATTTGAACTTATTAACCTGTGTCAAGGTTGTGCCATTTGCTGTTATTTTGCATGAGGGGATTTCATGTTTTTTTCTGATCACCATGACTTCAGTCTTCCCGCTGTTTAGTTCCAACCTCTTACCTTTGCTTTCTATTTCTAGTATATTCACAAGGTTTTGTAGGTCCCTTTCATTTTCTGCAATTAGCACGGTGTCATCTGCATACCAAATGTTGTTTATCATTTTCCCTCCAACCTTTAATCCAGGGTCTTCTTGTAGGTTTCTCATGATGTTTTCGCTATATAGTGAAATCAGATCTGGTGACAAAACACAACCCTGTCTGATGTTTTGAAAAGAGCTTATATTGTTTTCTATTCTCATTGCAGCTGTTTGTTCCCAGTACATACTCCTGATTATTCGTAGATCTTTTCCATTAACATTGAGTCTCTCCAGTTGGTTGATCAATTCTTCATGTCGTACCCGATCAAAAGCCTTCGTATAGTCAACAAAGCATAAATACAAATCCTTATTCATCTCAACTGACCTCTGTATTATAGTTCTTAGGATGTATATGGCATTAATAGTTCCTGTCCCTTCCACAAATCCACATTGTTCTTCTGCTATTTCTCTTTTGATTCCATTCCTTGTCCTCATCATGATTATTCTTAACAGGATTTTTGTTACATGACTCATCAAACTGATTGTGCGATGGATTTCGCATTCTATAGCCCCTGTCTTCTTTGGAAGTGCAATGAAAATTGATTTTGACATATCTTTGGGGATTTTTCCAGTGTCATAAATTTCATTTAGGAGGACTGTTATTTTTTGTATGCCAAATTCCTCCAGGGCTTCAATCATCTCTGTAGTAATGTTGTCTGGTCCTGGGGCTTTTCCTGGTTTCATCTTTTTCAGTGCCACTCTAACTTCATCTTTCATTATGGGTGGTGCTTCAAAGTTCTTTTTTATAATGTGTTCTTCGTTTCTGTCATCTCAAAAAGGTCTTTAATGTACTCTCCCCATCTGTCCAGTATTTTGTCTTTTTTCCATGATAAGTGTGCCATCTTTCGATTTTAAGCAACCAGTTGATGTGCATGTAGTTTTTTCTGTGGACAATTTCTTCAATTCGTCTGTACATACCCGTGGATCCGTTTTGTGTCTGTCTTCCATTTCTTTGCACTTTGTTTTCAGCCAAGCTTCCTTAGCTTCACTGCACCTATTCCTGATCTCCTTGTTGATCTTCCTGTAGATCTCCTCGTTTCTCTTTGCCTTCCTCCTTTCCTCCATAAGCCCAAAATTTCTTTTGTCATCCAGTTCTGTTTTGCTTTTCTGATGCCTTAGGGATTTCCTCACAAGCTTCATTTAACGAATTCCTGAACTGTGTCCATTGTTCCTCACTGTCACCAGCGTCTTCCCTAACCCTAACCCTAACCCTACCCCCTACCCTACCCCCTAACCCTAACCCTACCCCTACCCCTACCAGTTAGGGGTTAGGGTTAGGGTTAGGGGTTAGGGTTAGGGGTTAGGGTTAGGGTTAAGGGTTAGGGTTAGGGTTAGGTTTGGGTTTTAGGTAGGGTTAGGGTTAGGGTTTAGGGTTTAGGGTTGGGTTAGGGTAGGGTAGGGTAGGGTAGGGTTAGGGTTAGGGTGAGGTGAGGGTGAGGGTGAGGGGTAGGGTTAGGGGTAGGGGTAGGGGTAGGGTAGGGTTAGGGTTTAGGGTTAGGGGTTTAGGGTTAGGGTTAGGGTTTAGGTTAGGGGTTAGGGTTAAGGGTTAAGGGTAGGGGTTAGGGTTAGGTGAGGTTTGGTTAGGGTTTAGGGTTAGGGGTTTAGGGTTAGGGTTAGGTTAGGGTTAGGGGTTAGGGGGTTAGGGAGGTGAGGGTGAGGGTGAGGGTGAGGGTTAGGTGTGAGGGTTGAGGGTTAGGGGTAGGGTTAGGGTTAGGGGTGGGGTTGGGTTAGGGTTAGGGTTGGGTTTAGGGTTAGGGTAGGGTGGTAGGGTTAGGGTTAGGGTAGGGTGAGGGGTGAGGGTGGGTGGTTAGGGTTTGGGTTAGGGTGTTAGGGTTGGGAAGGGTAGGGTTAGGTAGGGTTAGGGGTTTAGGGTATAGGGTAGGGTTAGGGGTTAGGGTTAGGGTTGTAGGGTTTAGGGGGGGGGTGGGTAGGTTGAGGTTAGGGTTTAGGGTTAGGGTTAGGGGTAGGGGTTAGGTTGGGGTGGGGTAGGGGTTAGGGTAGGGGTAGGGTTGGTTAGGGGTTGGGGTGGGGTGGGGTAGGGTGTAGGGGGTAGGGTTTGGGGTAGGGGTAGGTTGGGGTAGGGGGGGGGGGTTAGGGTGTAGGTTAGGTTGGGGGTTAGGGTGTGTTAGGGTTAGGGGTTAGGGTTAGGGGGTTTGGGTAGGGTGGGTTGTTGGGTTGGTTGTTGGGTGAGGGGTTGGGGTGTTGGTGTAGGGGTAGGGGTGGTGGTGGGGTGGGTGGGTTGGTTAGGGGTAGGGGGTGTGGGTTAGAGGTGTGGAGGGTGGGTTGGGGGTGGGGTTAGGGAGGTTGGGTGGGTTGGGGGTGGGTGGTGGGTTGGGGTAGGGGTTGGGTGGGTTTTGGGTGTGGGGGGGTTAGGGTGGGTGGTAGGTGTGGGGGGTGGGGGTGGGGTGGTGGGGTTGGGTTGGGTGGGTTTGGGTGGGGTTGGGTGGGGGTGTTGGGGTGGTTTGGGTGGGTGGGGTTAGGGTTGGGGTTGGGGTTAGGGGGTAGGGGGTGGGGGGTAGGGGTTAGGGTTTGGGGTGGGGTGGTGGGGTTGGGTTTGTAGGGTGGGTGGTGGGTTGGGGAGGGTTGGGGGGGGGTGGGTAGGGTTGGGGGGGGGGGGTTTGGGTTGGGTTGGGGTTAGGGGTAGGGGTGGTGGGGGGTGGGGGGGGGGTTGGGTGGTAGGGTGGGTGGTGGGTTTGGTGGGTTGGGGTTTGGGTTGGGGGGGTGGGGTTGGGTGGGGGTTGGGGTTGGGGGAGGTGGGTTGGGTGGGGTTGGTGGGTAGGGTTAGGGTGGGGGGTGGTAGGGGGTAGGGGGGGTGGGTAGGGTTGGGGTGGGTTAGGGGTGGGGTGGGGGTGGGGTTGGGGGTTAGGGGTGGGGTGGGGGTGGGGTGGGGTTGGGGGTGGGTTGGGGGGGTGGGGTTAGGGTGGTGGGTGGTGGGGTGGGGGTTGTGGGTTGGGTGGGTGGGTGGGGGGTAGGGTGGGTGGGGTTGGGGTGGGTTGGTGGGTGGGGGTGGGGTTAGGGTTTGTTGGGTTGGGGGTTTGGGTTAGGGGTGGGGTGGGTTGGGTTGGGTGGGTGGGGTTGGGTTGGGGGGTGGGGTTGGGGGTGGGGTTTGGGTTGGGGGTGGGGTGGGTGGTGGGTGGGTGGGTGGGGGTGGGGTGGTGGGTGGTGGGGTTGGGGTAGGGGTTGGTGGGTGGTGGGGTTGGGTTGGGTTGGGGTGGGGTGGGGGTGTTGGGGGTTAGGGGTTGGGTGGGTGTGGGGGGGTGGGGTGTTGGGGTGGGGGTGGGGTAGGGTTGGGTGGGGTGGGGTTGGGGGGGTTGGGGGTGGGGTGGGGGGGGTGGGTGGGGTGGGGTGGTTGTGGGTGTGGGTGGGTGGGTTTGGGGGGGGGTGGTGGGTGGGGTTTGGGGTGGGGGTGGGTGGGGTGGGGTGGGGTGGGGGTTGGGTGGGGTGTAGGGTGTGGGTTGGTTAGGGGTGGGTGGGGTGGGGTGGGTGGGTTGGGGGTGGGGTGGGGTGGGGTTGGTGGGGGTGGGTGGTGGGTGGGGGGGGGGGTGGTGGGTGGGGGGTGGGTGGTGGGTTGGGGGTGGGGTGGGGGGGTGGGGGTGGGTTGGGGGTGGTGGGTTGGGGTGGTGGGTTGGGGTGGGTGGGTGGGTTGGTGGGGTGGGGGGGGTGTGGGTGGGTGGGGTGGGGTTGGGTGGGGTTGGGGTGGGGTGGGGTGGGGTGGGGTTGGGTGGGTGGGGGGTGGGGTGGGTTGGGTGGGTGGGTGTGGTTGGGGTGGGGTGGGGTAGGGGTTGGGGGTGGGTGGGGTGGGGTTTGGGGGTTTGGGGGTGGTGTGGGGGTGTGGGTGGGGGTGGGGTGGGGGGGGGTTGGGGGTTGGGGGGGTGGGGTAGGGTAGGGGTTGGGGGGGTGGGGGGGGTTGGGTTAGGGTGGGTGGGGTGTGGTTGGTTGGTGGGGGGTGGGGGGGTGGGGTTGGGGTGGGTGGGTGTGGTTGGGGTGGGGTGGGGTGGGGTGGGGTGTGGGGTTGGGTGGGGTTGGGGTGGGTGGGTGGTGGGGTTGGGGTTGGGGTTGGGTGGGGTTAGGGTTGGGTGGGGTGGGGGGGTTGGGTGGGTGGGGTGGGGTGGGGTGGGTTGGGTGGGGGGGGTGGGTAGGTTGGGTTGGTGGGGTGGGGGGGTGGGGGGGTTGGGTGGGTGGGGGGTGGGTTGGGTGGGTAGGGTTGGGGTTGGGTGGTGGGGTGGGTGGGGTTTAGGGTTGGGTTGGGGGTTGGGTTAGGTGGGTTGGGGTAGGGGGTTGGGGTGGGTTGGTTAGGGGTGTAGGGTGGGGGTTAGGG
>JAPXFY010000529.1:35000-54733 GCA_030674185.1 Monoplex corrugatus | reverse complement strand
CACACACAACACACACACACACACACACACACACACATCCACACACATCCACACACACATACACTGATTCAGCACAAAAGGAACATACCTCTTCGTTCACTCAACAGCATACATACCCCTAAGCACTTATGCTGTGCCAAGTCTTAACACTTGGATGCAAATATATGAAAAAATGCACGTTAAGCATCATACACAAACACCTAGATATCAAGTCAACGAAATGTACTCATGCATGCGCGATTATGAATATGCTGCATGCTATGCACCTTTCCCACGCAAAATAACATATTCATACGCATCCCCAATAACATACATGTACACATTCACACGCTTACCCTTTAAAAAAAACAAACAAGCGGGCGTGTACACATATAGGCGCACAAAAGTATTCACAAATACATTTGATGTATGTCCGTGCGGGCACGTCAGCTGCCATGCTCACACTACTGCACACAAGGATGCGCAAACATAAGTCACCAGCGCGTATGCCTTGGTCAATTATCTGCACTCGACCAAGACCAGCAGGAAAGAATAGTGACCAAACACCAAGCCATCCATCCCTAATCAACATACAGTCTCAACATAATCTAAACAATGAACATTTCTACAACTTGGGTCTGTACCCTGCACAAAGCTCTTCTGTGGAAACCAGACTTGGGTCTGTGCCCTGCACAAAGCTCTTCTGTGGAAACCAGACTTGGGTCTGTGCCCTGCACAAAGCTCTTCTGTGGAAACCAGACTTGGGTCTGTGCCCTGCACAAAGCTCTTCTATGGAAACCAGACTTGGGTCTGTGCCCTGCACAAAGCTCTTCTATGGAAACCAGACTTGGGTCTGTGCCCTGCACAAACCTCTTCTACAGCCTGCTGATAGCAGCACAGGATGATATTCGTGTACGTAGATAGCAGCATGGCATGATATTCGTGTAAATGTGTACTGATTGTGTAAATGTGTACTGATTGTGTAAATGTAAACTGATTGCTGTTCACTGTAACATGTATATAAGTGTCAGTTGAGAATCAGACGGTATGTTCCAGTGAAGACGTAGAAGCAATGCTCTGTCTTCTGAGTTGTCAATATCAAGAACGAAAGATGATGTCAGATGTGGGATACGAACTTTGAAAAAAAGAGAAGAAAGACTGACAAAACATCAAAGATTGAAGTTCAACCATGGGAGAAAGAAGAGCCAGTGGACGGCACGCCAAGATTCCCTTTCCTCCTAAACTTGATGTGAATGGAGGAAACCTACAGAGCAACTGGAAGAAATTCAAGAGGCTGTGGGACAGTTACGAAATTGTAACAAAACAGAAAGAAGAAGACTCAACATACAGAACAGCTGTTTTCCTTTCTTGCTTCGAGTTAGATGCTATGGACATCTACGAAGGATTGGCATTTGCTAATGAAGCTGAAAGAAATGATATCGACACTGTTCTCCGCAAATTCGAATAATACTGTGTGGGTTCAACCAACGAAACTTACGAAGCATTCAGGTTCAACTGCCGACACCAGGCAGGAGGAGAATCCATCGAACAGTTTGTAGAAGACCTGCGGAGACTGGTCAAGACCTGCAATTATGGTACATTGGAAGACAGACTGCTGAGAGACCAAATCGTACTGGGTGTACGTGACGAGACTCTGCGATCAAAATGACTGGAAGTGCGACAGCTGACATTGGCCGTATGTATTGTTTTGTGCAGAGCGCATGAATCAAGTCAATATCAAACGTTTCCTGGAGTCAAGAGCCCCTATCAGTTATATCACGGACGAGCACGATAGTCGAAAGTTAACTGAGTACTAATAATGATACTGCTTGAGAGAGAGAGAGAGAGAGAGAGAGAGAGAGAGAGAGAGAGAGAGAGAGAGAGAGAGAGAGAGAGAGACTGGGAAGATTCGTGTCAAAGGTCTTCTAATAACTTAAAGTCAAGAGCCCCTATCAACTACACCAGGGACGAGCGCGATAGTAGTATAATCAGGGGCCTCTCACCCTCTATGGGGATGGGGATGTGGAGATGTGGATGAGTCAGTAGGTCATGAGGCCAGGTCACTAGGTCACGAGGTACTGAGCTTGTTGAATTGAGTAGGAAAAAGGTACTTTAATGTTGTTGTTAGCAGAAAATCAATAAATAAAAAGGGTGTGATGTTTTTGTCTCTTAGTATTTCTCATGATGGATCCACGCTGGAAACATCCCTTTACCTGTGTGATCGCAGGGCCTACAGGCAGCGGATTTGGGTGACGCGTTTTTTGAACCATGTACCAGAAATGATGACTCCACCCCCACAGGAAGTTGTTTGTTGTTATGGAGAGTGGCAAGCAGGTTACAGTCAGCTGAAAGGCGTTACGTTTGTTGAAGGCTTGCCCAAAGTGGAGGAGTGGGACACAACGAAGCGGCGCCTGGTCATTTTGGATGATCTCATGAGTGAAGCTGATGATCGAGTGGCTAAACTGTTTACCAAGGGAAGTCACCACAGAAACATTAGCGTCATGTTTATTGTGCAAAATTTGTTTGGTAAAAACAAGGAGCAGCGCACCATCAGTCTCAACAGCCACTACCTTGTTGTCTTCAAGAATCCAAGAGACGCTTCGCAGATGACTCATCTCGCCAAACAAATGTATCCAGGGAAATTAAAATATGTCCAGGAAAGTTATAAAGACGCAACATCACCCCCTCATGGTTATTTGCTGATCGATCTTCAACAGGACACGCCAGACCATCTTGGACTAAGAACCAGCATCTTTCCCACAGAGCATCAAGTAGTGTACTTGCAAAAGTAGTAATCATGTCTGCCTGCATCAAAAGAAACTTACCCCTTTTGAAAGTCTTGTGTGGAGCTAAACCAGCCTTGATTAAGGCTGTGTTGAAAGGTGCCTCTCCAGACCTGATCAGTGCCTTGTGTGAATATCTTAAAAGGCAATGTTCATCTGACGCCGGCTCAGAAGAAACAGTTGTCAAGGTACAAACAGAGCCTGTGTGCCCTGGCCAGGAAAGAAACCTCTGTAAAGCGACGGAAGCAAATTTTGCAGAAAGGAGGGTTTATAGGAGCTCTGCTAAAACCTATATTGGGTGTCTTAGTGGACTTTTGGGTTCTTTTGGACAGTAATTTGTCAGCATGGAGCACACAAAGAAAATGATTTTGGTGGATCCTCGGATGATGGATTCCTTGTAGAGTAAGGCCCCTCCTGTTCCTGATGCTGCAACTGAAAGTTTACGGGGTATGGATCAGCAGATGCGTGATGTGCTGGACAGAAATGACATGAACTTAGAAGACAAAGCAAACCTGTATCAACAGACATTATGGCGGTACCTGAAGCGTTTTGGTCAGTATAAAGACAAACCACTCGGCACAGTGCAGGTCAGACCAGATGAGCGGAACAAAGCAATCCTGTCAGGATCAGAGACCACAGCAACAGAGGACGGGAAATATGATCCGTCTGCCATTGAACAAGATGTGCTACAGAGTGTGCCCAAGACAATGAGAAGCAGAGCAGAGCGGTTGTTACAACGCATCAAGTCTCACCCTGATGTAACATGGAATCCACGTGGTGAAATTGAGTATCAGGGTCAACTTGTCAAGAACTCGAATCTCACGGATCTTGTCAACGATGTGTTGAGGAAGAGGCGAAACATAGCAGAACCTGTAGGGTGGAAAACCTTTGCTACAGCATTGCATCATCTGAATGTGCCTCAGGATTTGGTGGGGAACCCTGAACGATGGAAGTGTATGCGTGAAAAGGGATTAGAAACATCACCTCCAGTACTGCCGTTTCATGATGATAAAAAATTAAAGAGATTCCCAGTCATCTAAAATAAGGCGCTTCTGGGCTCTCTGCTGTTTCCTCTTATACTTGTGCATCTTGGCCTTTTTACATTCTGTTGGAGTCTCCTTTTGGGTAAAAGAGGATTCACGATCCTGGCTTTCTTCTTCTGCCTCTTTTCGTCTCTTCAGAGCTGACAAGGCAACAGTGTGTTGAAAGAAGGAGCACGAACAGGAATGCAGGTTGCCCAAGATGTTCTGTCAGGACAAAGTGTAAAATCAGCTATGAAACAGAGAGCCAAGCAGGCAGAGAAACGGCTGTTTCACCAAGCTGTGGGTCAAGTGACAGGAAGGTCAGCACCCCCTGGTCAGCCTGCTAGAAAGCGTATAAAATCTTCTGCCTCTCGCAGAACCACTCAGAAGACATTTACCAGCAGGAGGCGACAACAGCCAGCAGATATCTTAGGGTAGATTAAAGCATCATGGCCCTTGTTCATCCCAAGTCTTGTGAGAGCGTGCTCACAGGACTGGATTTATTTTCTGTGCCTCCAACACAAACAGCTGTAGAAGAGGGGCAATTTGTAGAATATCATCCCTTGTCTTCTTTGTCTCCTGCTGCTCCTATTGAGTTTGCTATCAGTGGAGCAACAACAGAGTACCTGGACTTGAGCAACACCTATCTGCACGTGCGAGCCAAAATCACCAAGGCAGATGGAACCAACCTGGATGCGGACACTGATGTGGGCCCGGTCAACTACTTGCTACATAGCCTGTTTTCTGAAGTGGACATTTCCCTGAATGACACCCTGATCACTTCCAGTGAAAATACGTATCCTTTCCATGCTTACTTGGAGGCTACTTTGAATTTTGGCAGAGAAGCAAAAAAGAGTCACCTCACATCTACCCTGTACTACAGAGACAGCAGTAACCACCTGGACGATACGCAAGGGAGGACAACTGGGGGCTGAGGGTGCGACGTCAGTTGACCTCCAGAAGCCATGAAGTAGATATGATGGGGAGGCTTCACACAGACATCATGCATCAGGAGCGTTACATGATCAAGGGAGTGGATGTGAAGATCAGACTTATTCCCTCAAAGAGTATCTTTCATTTGATGGCCCATGATGCTGCTGCTGGATACAAAAGTGTCATCACCCATGCATCTCTGTTTGTTAGCAAAGTGAAGCTGAACCCAGCAGTAGCACTGGCTCACGAGAAAGAGCTGGAGAGGGAATGGCCAAGTATCGACTAAAAAGGGTGGTGCAGAGAACTTTTGCCGTTCCTACATGAAATTTGGGAACTGTGCAAGACAATTTGTTTTTGACTCAGATCCCCACCAAGCTGGTCATAGGACTTGTGAGCAGTGAAGCCTTTAACGGATGGTACAACAGAAATCCCTTCAACTTTCAGACTTTGTCCTCTCTAAGCCTGTATCTGGATGGAAAGCAGGTCCCTGCCAAAGCGCTGACTCCTGACTTTGACCGTCATTTGTTTGTTCGGTCCTACCACAGTCTGATGCTGGCCACAGGAGTGGTCAACAGAGACAACGGATCTTACATTGAATACAGGCATTTTGCACTGGGATACGGATTATTTGCCTTTGATCTCAGCCCCAGTCTGCTAGATGGAGATCAGCAATTTGAGTTGGTGAAAAGTGGAGCTCTGCGTCTGGAACTGAAGTTTTCACAAGCTCTGGCTCAACCTGTGCATGTGCTGGTGTATGGAGAACTGGACAGCATGATTGAGATTGACCGCAGTCGTCAAGTCCTGACAAATTTCTCAACATAAACAACAGACAGATAGCCACTGTTTTGTTGAGAGACCATCGCGCACGACGCGCGTTTCGAGGAGTGTACCCAAGAAACAAACTCCCTCATCTGGTAAATACACAACAGCCCAGTGCCTTTGTCATCAACACGGACCAAGCCTCAGGGCCAGGAGAACACTGGGTAGCAGTCTGGTTTGACGGAAGAAGAAAAGCGGAATATTTTGATAGCTTTGGACTACCACCCCTCCATTCAGACATTGAGTCATTCATCTTAAGACATAGTCGAAATTATCTGTATAATCAACGGTTTTGCAAGATTTGAGTAGTTCAATGTGTGGAGTCTACGTTCTATATTTCATATTGATGAAAAGCCGTGGAGCAGTCATGTCCAGGATTTTGTCTCCCTTTCACCCTCACAAACCGCGGACGAATGATCGAAAAGTGTGGTCAATGGCTCAGCAGTTAAAAAGGACCTGATGTCATCACACTCGTCACAACACAAAGGGACATCGTCATGGAGACAAAAGCCATCTTGGAGAGTCCTGCACTGTCTTTAGAAAACACACTCAAAGAAGCTGAAGAACTTATCAGAAGTATAAGAACTCATTTGCAAAACGTGTTGATTATGGTCTTCAGGATTGAACTAGAATTTCATGTGCATCAATGCATGACAGAAGAAAAAGTATTTTCTACTACCTGAACCAAAGAAGAAACAGCAGCCTTAGCAAGTGGTTGCTGGAGTTCTCTTGATCGTGACAAACTGCTCAATCATTGGAATAGGTCGTTGCCACAGAACGTACCTGAATATTTATCGTGGTGGTGTATGAGAATTACAGTCTGGTCATGGACCAGAACCAAAACCTTTGAAGATCAAGTGGTGGATAATGTGGCTGATCGAATCATGCTCAACCGCCATTAAGAAACAAGATCTCTGATTGGATCGTGTGAAACTCAGGTCTAAACTGGTGTGAACCACTTGTAACCAGAAGGAACTGGATGTGCAAAGCCAGCAAGTGTATATATATATGACAAGACTGATTTAAGGACTACCAAGGCGATTGTTATCTCCTTTTCACACGCATAATGTAAGGGTTAATGATAACCAAGTGTGGTCGCTAGTTCAACATCAAAAATAGTTGGGGGGTTTTGATTGGTTCATAGGGGCGGTATGAAAAGAAGGGTACATCTTTAGCGTGGTTTATTTACACCATGGCCTCACCATCAAGAACGTTGTATCCGTTAGGGGGTTTAGTGTTCGCTACCGTCAAACTGTGGCGCGGTGTTGCGCGCATCTATATACTACACTATAAATTTCCAACAAACATCAAAGGCGGTCGTCTTGTCTCCTCCAGAAAATTACCTGCACTGAACCCAAAGCAGTTTGAAAGACTGATCAAGATGCGGGAGAAAATATTAGCTGATGTTAAAAAAAAAACAACCTAGTAACTATGCACCTACTGTTGACGTCGTGAAGGAGAGTAATCCTCATTACCTTCAGCAACCAGTGGACAAGGTTACCAACAGCCAACGACAAAAAACAGAACCGAGGAAAAAAGGTTGTTATACATCCTACTACAGTGACACGCTAGTGTGTGAACCATTTGACAATTGCAACAATCTAGAGTCTTGAAAATAACTGTGTCTTTCATAAAGCTATCACGTTTTATGTTGTTGTTGAGCATGATAACGATACAGATAATTGTTTTGTTGAGAGTTTTCCATAGCTTGAGTGCAATATTTATTCAGTCTATTTTTTATTACTCGGTCGTAAAGCCGTGACTACATTTTTAATATAGGCAACCAGAAAGGTACATGTATACAAGTAGACCCCACAAACCAGGTTTTTCATACTACCAACTTTCACTGAGTGAGAAGTGGTTCTTCTTCGACTGTCCCTGTTGGTTGATTTTGCGATCTTCGAGGTAAGAGAAAAAATAATGGAAGCATTTCTTCGTAGCATAGAAGACCAACTCACTGCCCATATCAAAGACCTAAGCTTCGAAAAATGCAAAGGGTGCCAAGATGGGTTCGCGAATCAACTCGGACATCCCTGTTTGATGTTAGACTGGGAGGAAACAGTGCATAGATATTTTCCAGAAGCTTTTCAAAGACTTGACAAAAACGAAATCCTGAGAGATCTAAGCCAACAACAACAGTGAAACGCAGAGTTCTGAGGTTTCTTCTTCTTCAACAATACAACCCAAGTAACTTTTGTTTGTTTGATTTTGTGTCGGGGAGAAATCTTGACTTTGTATGATACATATTTAGCCTTTTTTTCTTTTTTTTTTCCTTGTTTGTGTGCTGCAGAATGTCAACAACAAAATATTCAGCGTACGGCGACGAGCTCATCCCTTTGGGTGAAAAGTCGACTTACGTGTGTGTCACAGAATGGAAGAACGAGCCGCTGATTCATATCCGCAGATATGCTACGGTGGGGGAGGAAGAAAAATTGTACCCTATCAGGAAAGGGATCTGTTTAAATCAAAAGGAACTAGATGGACTAATTACGGCCATGGACAAATTTTTTTTTTTAAAAGCGTTGAAAAAAACAATAGCCAAACGCGAGTGACTTTTGTGGTGTTGTGAAAAGCGGTCTTTTGTGAAAACTGCTGTTTGTGTTATTTTGGTAATGAAATGATGATTTTTTTTTTATCTTTTCTTTTTCTTATTTCGTGTATCGCTCAGATTTGGTTTTGTGTTTTTGGTTAAACTTGTGTATATACATACAGTTTTTGATTTTACCCAAAACAGAGTGACTTTGTAGTGTTTAAAAACAGTCTTTGTAGTACCTGATCTTTATGTGAAGCGTTAGTTTTTGTTTATTTTAGTATCTGATCAAATGTGCATGTTTTTATTTTATTTTGTGTATCGCTTGCCTTTGTATATTTAGCTTTTTATTGCGCTTTGGTTAAACTTGTTTATATAATATGTATACCACTTTGGAAAGAAGGGGGAAAAGTCTGTTTTTCCATTTACTGGGCGCAGGGGGGTGTCAGTTAAGTCTCCGCGCTTGGTGATTTACGCTCCGATAAAATGACACATAAAACAGAAAGGGGCAGCAAAGGGAGCGGAGGGAGAGGGAGAGAATGCAATTATATGGTTAGTGACTTTTGAGTGATATCTCTCTTTTTAGAGGAAAACTATAACATATATATGTAGAGACAGAGAGAGATTTTTTTAAATTTTAGCTTGTGTACGTCAGCAGAAAATACGAGCAAGAAAGAGAGTGAGAGAGATAGAGAGAGAAAAAAAAGTCATTAGTATGCAACTGCGACATTTCGTGAACAATATAAATAGTTATATGAATCATGTAATTGTACCGACAATCGGTATGATATGTCATTAGAAGTCAGTGTACCGCATAACTGTATATATATATATATATCTGTCATAAATAAACTTGAGATACAAAAAATGTGTGTGTGTGTGTCCCTAGTGTGTGTTTGTGTGTGTGTGTGTGTGTGTGTGTGTGTGTGTGTGTGTGTGTGTGTGTGTGTGTGTGTGTGTGTGTGTGTGTGTGTATTGTTATGTGTACGTGTGTATGTACATTTCATAATTTTTTTTTCTAATTACAGATGGCTGGAGTCAAAAAGCATAACAACGTACACGTTGGCGCGTATACAAAATTGCCTACAACTACTACAGAAAACGATACCACCTGTTCTTATTGTGGGAAAATATTTACAAACAAAGATAATAAAACCAGACATATCAAAGAAAAACACACTGGGCAGAGTAAGTAGTAACAATAACGTCTGAGTGGGCAGCTATTAGACAATATTCAGTGGTGACGACAAACATAGTATTTGACTATGGGAACTTATGTCGTCACAAACAGTAGGTCTACCTTTTTTTGTGAAAAAAAATCTCTACATCCTTTACGCACCCAGCGGATATGCCCAGGCGAATTGAACCCTGACCTTCCAATTGGGAAATTGGACATTTACCCACCTGAAAGCCGCGCCTGTCCTAGAATCATCATCTCATCCTCTCTCTCCCTCACCGGAATCGGCGGTAGGAGCCACGCTCGACGTCACAAGTTTTCACCAGGTCACACGATTGAGACATCTGTGGGCGACCTCCTGGATCCCCAGACCACAGACTTCAGTGATGTTGAAATAGGAGGTGTTTGGCCGTCCTTTTCTTCTCCTCGCCTCAACTTTCCGCTGATGTCAGATCTGGTTTGGTGTTTCTGATCGCATGGCCTAAATATTTCAGCTTACTTTTGTTGATCTCTGCCAGCAGCTGGCATCTGACATTCAGTTCCTTTAATGGGCTATCGTTTGTTCTTCTGTCTGTCCATTTGACTCTGAGAAATCGTCTGTAGAGCCACATATCTGCTGCATTGATTTTGTTTTCTTTGTCTTTTCTTAGTGTCCAAACTTTGCAACCATGCATTCATCATCATCATCATCAGTCCCGTAGTCTGGTTGACCGTTGGGGCACCACTGAAGATTTTGCAACCAACTTCCTCCACTCCTCACAGTCCTCAGCTTTCCGCAGAATGATGTTCCATGCAAGGGATAGATTATTATAGAGGACCATGATCGCCAACACCATGCAGCAGGGCAGAAAAGGGTTTGTTTCATACTGCATTAAGAAAATGGCGCAACTATTTCCAACAAAATAATTAACCTTAGCAGACATACGTACTCGTACATAATGATGTTGACGATGACGATGACGACGATCATGATGATGATAATGATGATGGGCTGTCTGTTAATCCTGCTGACTTTCCTAGATTAGTCACTCTGGTATAAACAGTAGCCCTAGTTTTGGTGTAGCGCTCTGCAAACATTCTTCTCTCTTTTTTCTTTTTATACACAAACAGACCGACCGACCGACAGACAGACAGACCGACAGACAGACAAACAAACAGACAACGTGCACATCGTTAAAAACGTAGTTCGGTTTAAAAAATACACAGCAACAGACAGACAGACAGAGAGACCAACCGACCGACAGACAGGCCGACAGACAGACAGACAGACAGACAGACAGACATATTGTGCACATGTTAAAAACGTATCTTGATGTAAAAAAAACAACAGACAGACAGACAGACATATTGTGCACATGTTTAAAACGTATCTTGATGTAAAAAAACAACAACAGACAGACAGACAGACATATTGTGCACATGTTTAAAAACGTATCTTGATGTAAAAAACAAACAAACAAACAGACAGACAGACAGACATATTGTGCACATGTTAAAAACGTATCTTGATGTAAAAAACAAACAAACAGACAGACAGACAGACATATTGTGCACATGTTAAAAACGTATCTTGATGTAAAAAAATAAAACAGACAGACAGACAGACAGACAGACATATTGTGCACATGTTAAAAACGTATCTTGATGTAAAAAAATATAACAGACAGACAGACAGACATATTGTGCACATGTTAAAAACGTATCTTGATGTAAAAAACAGACAGACAGACAGACAGACATATTGTGCACATGTTAAAAACGTATCTTGATGTAAAAAACAGACAGACAGACAGACAGACATATTGTGCACATGTTAAAAACGTATCTTGATGTAAAAAACAAACAAACAGACAGACAGACAGACAGACATATTGTGCACATGTTAAAAACGTATCTTGATGTAAAAAAAAACAAAAACAGACAGACAGACAGACATATTGTGTACATGTTAAAAACGTATCTTGATGTAAAAAAATAAAACAGACAGACAGACAGACATATTGTGCACATGTTAAAAACGTATCTTGATGTAAAAAAATAAAACAGACAGACAGACAGACATATTGTGCACATGTTAAAAACGTATCTTGATGTAAAAAAATAAAACAGACAGACAGACAGGCATATTGTGCACATGTTAAAAACGTATCTTGATGTAAAAAAATAAAACAGACAGACAGACAGACATATTGTGCACATGTTAAAAACGTATCTTGATGTAAAAAAAAACAAAAAACAGACAGACAGACAGACATATTGTGCAAATGTTAAAAACGTATCTTGATGTAAAAAAATAAAACAGACAGACAGACATATTGTGCACATGTTAAAAACGTATCTTGATGTAAAAAAATAAAACAGACAGACAGACAGACATATTGTGCACATGTTAAAAACGTATCTTGATGTAAAAAAATAAAACAGACAGACAGACAGACATATTGTGCACATGTTAAAAACGTATCTTGATGTAAAAAACAGACAAACAGACAGACAGACATATTGTGCACATGTTAAAAACGTATCTTGATGTAAAAAAAAATAAAACAGACAGACAGACAGACATACTGTGTACATGTTAAAAACGTATCTTGATGTAAAAAAATAAAACAGACAGACAGACAGACATATTGTGCACATGTTAAAAACGTATCTTGATGTAAAAAAATAAAACAGACAGACAGACAGGCATATTGTGCACATGTTAAAATCGTATCTTGATGTAAAAAACAAACAAACAGACAGACAGACAGACATATTGTGCACATGTTAAAAACGTATCTTGATGTAAAAAAAATAAAACAGACAGACAGACAGACAGACATATTGTGCACATGTTAAAAACGTATCTTGATGTAAAAAAAAAAAAACCAAACAGACAGACAGACAGACAGACATATTGTGCACATGTTAAAAACGTATCTTGATGTAAAAAAAAAATAAAACAGACAGACAGACAGACATATTGTGCACATGTTAAAAACGTATCTTGATGTAAAAAATAAACACCCACCTAAAATCGGTCAGAATGGTGGATTTATTGATTTGTAAGATAATGTACACCACCTAATCAAGAAAGAAGAATCACCACAACATTTACAACTCCATGACTTTCTATCTACGTGCACTACTGTAAGTGTTTCTGAGCTTCCAGAAATCCGCAGAGGCCTTGACAAGTCACCGTAAACCCAGAGACTAGTCCACAGGTCCCTGAAGTGTTTCCAGACAGCCCTTGCACAAGGCTACATCTTTCATGTATTTTTCTACACCTGAAGTGTTTCTAGACAGCCCTTGCACAAGGCTACATCTTTCGTGTATTTTTCTACACCTGAAGTGTTTCTAGACAGCCCTTGCACAAGGCTACATCTTTCATGTATTTTTCTACACTGAAGTATTTCTATACGGCCCTAGCATTACATGCACAAAGCTAGATCTTTCATGTATTTCTACACTTGAAGTGTTTGTAAATAGTCCTTATACTGCACACACAAAGCTAGATCTTTCATGTATTTCTGCACCTGAAGTATTTGTAAATAGTCCTTGTATTACATACACAAAGCTTGATCTTTCATGTATTTCTGCACCTGAAGTATTTGTAAATAGTCCTTGTACTACACACAAAGCTAGATCTTTCATGTATTTCTGCGCCTGAAGTATTTGTAAATAGTCCTTGTACTACACACACAAAGCTAGATCTTTCACATGTATTTCTGCACCTGAAGTATTTGTAAATAGTCCTGGTTTTACACATACGAAGATAGATCTTTCATGTACTTCTACACCTGAAGTGTTCCTAGACAGCCCTAGCACACACACACACACACACACACACACACACACACACACACACACACACACACACACACACACACACACACACACAGCTAGATCTTTTATGTGTTTCTACACCTGAAGTATTTCTAGACAGCCCTAGCACTACATACACACACACACACACACACACACACACACACACACACACACACACACACACACACACACACACAGCTAGATCTTTTATGTATTTCTACACCTGGAGTATTCCTAGACAGCCCTAGCACTACACACACACACACACACACACACACACACACACACACACACACACACACACACACACACACACACACACACACACACACACACACGATTGGGTAATGTTTGGTGGACTGAGGCATGTGAGAAAGCAGTTCAATATAAAAGGGAGAAATTCAAAATCTACATCAAAAGCCGGAAACCTGAGGATCATGTCGAAATGAAAAAAGCTAACATCCAATGTAACAAAATCATTGCTGAAGCAAAGAAAGATTATTGGGCATCATTCTGCACAAAAGAAATTTCAGATTTCAAAGATTTCCATAAAGTCTGGACGAAAATGAAACAAATGAAGGATGGAACCAACTTACCTAGGTGTCCGATAATGATTGAAACATGTAACACATTTCCTTCAGACATGGACAAAGCAGAAACTTTTGTGGATCTGTTCGCCAAAAACAGTAAAGTTGAAGGTTTATCTCCTGACTGCAAACATCACAGAGAAATGGAAGATTACAACCCAATCTACACTGATCCAGTACCACAGAATGATCTCTGGTTTAATTCTCCAATCACCTTAGAAGAGCTAAAAAAACACAGTACTTTCTCTACACAACAAAAAGAGTTCGGTAGGTGTTGATGCAGTTTCGACTGAAATGATTAAACATCTCCCTGAAAACTACCTTATTTTCCTACACAAAATTTTGCAGAAATGCTGGGTTACTGGAACTGTGCCACAAATCTGGCAAAAGTCTATAGTTATACCAATCTTAAAAACAGGAAAATCGAAAACCGATAAAAACAGTTACAGACCTATTGCTTTAACGTCCCACACAAGCAAACTAATGGAAAGATTGGTCTTAAACAGACTTTTACACTACTGTGATAAAAATAACGTTATTCCGGTAAACCAGGCAGGTTTTAGAAAAGGAAGATCCGCAGTTGAGCACCTAGTTAAACTTACAACTCAGATCAAACAACAGTTTGCCCGCAGAAAAAGTGTTTTAGCTACTTTCTTTGATGTGAAAAAAGCTTACGATCAAGTTTGGCATAAACGTTTATTGTTCAAGCTAAAATCTGTTGGTTTATCGGGCAATATGTTCAATTACATTAAATCTTTTTTAGCTAATAGAACAATTCAGGCAAGAGTGGGAGCTAGTTATTCTTCTTCACGATGCCTCGACATGGGGATTCCACAAGGTTCAGTGATAGCACCTATTTTATTTAATATCCTTATACAGGATCTTCCTAAAGCTCTTTCAAATCG
Source organism: Monoplex corrugatus (assembly GCA_030674185.1). NCBI lineage: Eukaryota > Metazoa > Mollusca > Gastropoda > Littorinimorpha > Ranellidae > Monoplex > Monoplex corrugatus. The sequence continues at coordinate 40,188 of JAPXFY010000529.1, read as the reverse complement.
TGTTGTTTTAGTACAGTACGCTGATGATATATGCACTTGGATGAATATCACTTTAAAAAAGACAACTCCACAGAGAACGCGAAATTACATCAGGAAGTTGTATCAAATTGATCTTGATAATCTTGGAAACTATATGTTAGAAAATGGGCTGTCGTTGTCAGCAGAAAAAACTAACATGATGCTGTTTGATCCTGGTGGTAACTCAAATAACTTGCCTATTTTCAAATTGCTTGGTGAAGTGTTAAATTACAAACAGGTCGTAAAATTCCTGGGAGTTTACATCACGTCCAAATTAAGCTGGAATGTCCATTTTGATTATATTTTAACAAAAGCGCGAAAAACCTTAAATTTTCTAAAGATAATAAGCAAATTACCCTGGGGAATGGATACAAATGTACTGATTCATCTGTCAACAGCGCTGGTCAGGTCTAAATTATCCTACGCGCAAGAAGTTTTCTTCAATGCACCCAAATATTTACTAAAAAAGATTCAGAGCTTGGACTGCAAAAGTCTTAAAATTGCACTAGGTGTACCAACTCATGCTTCTACTCTGGAAACGTACAAAGTTGCTGGAATTCTACCTTTAAACAACCATCGTGAGTTAGCTACAGCAAAGTTTGCAATTAGAACTACTTCACAAGTGGATAATTTTGTGAGCAAAGAAATTAAGATCAGGTCTGATACTGACTTTCCAAAACGAGCAAAAAACATTTCATCACAAATTACAGCCGCAACTTACATATCTGGCCTGATCAAACAGTCCAACATAACAATGGATGAAATTGCTGAGAAACCAACGATAACGCCTATCCCTACATGGGAAATGCTAAATGCCACATTTGATCTCGATTATGCAAAAGTTAAAAAAGATGATAATGTCAACATTACGCTATCCACAGCTTGTGAACACATCGATGAAAAGTACAGTACCCACCTCCACATTTTTACCGATGGGTCAGTCTTAGCAAACCAGAGCGCTGGAGCAGCCTTTTATGTTCCAAAATTTAACATTAAAAAGTCTTTTTTCATTGGGGCAAATGTATCTATATATACAGCAGAATTGGTCGCTGTTGTTCAAGCGTTGCATTATTTAATAAGCCTTCGGCCTGTGTCATTCAAAGTAGTTCTCTTTGTTGATTCAAAATCTGTATTATATGCCTTACAGTCTTTTGATACAGACACAAGACCTGACTTAATTATTGAGGCAAATCATCTAATACATTGTTTAAAGATAAATGGTTCGGAAATCAATTTATGCTGGGTGCCTTCTCATGTTGGTCTTCATGGCAACAACGTAGTTGACAGAGCAGCTAAATCCGGTGCCCTCCATTCTGAAAATTCCATAGAATTACATGTTAACACCTCGGTAAAAGAAGCTTACAACTCGCTAGAATTAGCATCATGGATTCGATTTCATGAACATTTAAATGAAAAACTTGTGTCTCAAAAAAGAATCAAACTTTCAGTTCAAAATATCTGTAAAAATTTGCAGTATTCCTCGTAATATCATTTGAGATTAATTGTTATGACATATTTTCGCATTCAACTGAACGCTTTGAAAACAAAATATTGTAACAACGTTTTATGTATTTGTGGCGAACAATTCACATTGTATCACTGTTTGTTTTACTGCAGAAAGCTTCGTTCCTTTTTACCAAAGACGTTTACACAAGGAAACTATCTTGAAACGCATTTTAAAGAAGTTGTATCGGATCAAGTTTTGTTAGTTAAAATTTCAGAATCATTGGTTCACAGTCCTGTTAATGCGTTACTTTAAGATTATTATTATAATTATGATTATTTTTGTTTTGTTTTGTTTTGTTTTTATGACGATTTTTCTTTTACATTATTGATGTTAGCGTTGTTCTAGTTTCATTTCTCTGTTCATCCATATCCTTTTTCTTAAGACCTTGCCACTTCCTTTTAATTTTTTTACGTCCCTTACTCTGTTCCCCTCTCCCCTCCACCCCCCCCCCCCTTATTTCATCCTCCATGCCATTTTTTCCCCGTCTAATATCACTTATAGTGAAAAGACGTTAAATCAAGCAACGAACACACACACACACACACACACAAACACACACACAGAGCTAGATCTTTTATGTGTTTCTACACCTGAAGTATTTCTAGACAGCCGTAGCATTATATTATCATCATGTGCCCTGCGGGCATGGCATTGGCGATCATGGCCACCGACATGAACCTATCCTTTGTCGCTTCAAAAACATCTCCCACCCTCTCTGTCTTGATCCTAAATTTCTCTGAAGACTAGAAATAGAAAGCAAAGGTTTGGGGTTGGAACTAAACAGCAAGAAGACTGAAGTCATAGTGATCAGTAAAAAACATGAAATCCCCTCATGCAAAATAACAGCAAACGGCACAACCTTGACACAGGTTCATAAATTCAAATACCTGGGAACGATCATTTCACCAGACGGCAGATGCTCATTAGAAATAGCCAGCAGAATCGGCCAAGCCAAAACAGCATTCAAGAAGATGAAAAGCATTCTTACCAACAAATGCCTATCAATTAACATCAGGAAGAAAGTTCTTGAATGTTATATAGAACCAATACTGTTATACGGTTGTGAGGCGTGGACAGTCAACAAGCAAAGCCAGAACAAGATTGAGGCAGCCGAAATGTGTTTTCTAAGAATAATGTTGAGAGTTCCATGGACAGCAAAGAAAACAAACGAGACAGTCTTGATGGAGGCAGACACAAGAAGATCATTCAGAAGGAAGATTAGGAAAAAACAGGAAACATTTATAGGCCATTCAATGAGGAAAGAGGAATTGGAACACCTGGTCACAACAGAAAAGGTGGAGGGAAAGAGAGCACCAGGTAGACCCAGGGAGAAGATATTGGACGGACTTGCAGTGTGGCTGAAGACAAAGAGGGTGGAAGAGGTGCTTGAGGCAACAAGGGATAGAAACAGATGAAAGACCATGATCGCCAACGCTATGTGGCAAGGCACCTGATGATGATGATGATCTCTGAAGACACTGAATTGAAGGTTGCATCTTTTAACGTCTTTCTAAACACCACTGGGGCTTGGGTGTTTTGAGGTGATGTAGATTTCACAAATACTTACTCAACCATGTTATTGCTTATGAGTCAGTGCATTCCCTTAATAATTTCTTTGTGCTCTTAGAAAATTTATATGCTACCTTTTTTCACAAACAAACAAACAAACAAACAACAACAACAACAAAAACCAACCAACAAACAAACAAACAAACGAACAAACAAACAAACAACAACAACAAAAACAAACAAAAAAACAAACAAAAAACAAAACAACACACACACACCCACACACCCACACCCACACACCCACCCACACACACACACATACGCACGCAACACACACACACACACACACACACACACACACACACACACACACACACAAACTCAGTGTGTTCTTAGTAAAAACTCCCGTCCACCTTTTATCTTTATTAAGACACAGGTAAATTGTTATTGTAGCCAGGCCGAAAATAAAATAAGCGAGTTCGGTAATGTTGGTTCTACAGCTTTTCCTGACAAAGATGTTTCATTGACGATATCATCATCATCATCATCATCATCAGGTGCCCTGCCACATGGCGTTGGCGACCATGGACTTCCAACCATCTCTATCTCTCGTTGCCCCTAGCATCACCCCCACCCTCCTCATCCCCAGCCACTCTGCAAGTCCGTCCAGCATTCTCTCCCTGGGTCTACCTGGTGCTCTCTTTCCCTCCAGCTCTCCCGCTGTGACCAGGCGCTCCAAATCCCCCTTCCTCACAAAATGGCCCACAGATGTTGCCCGTCTTTTCCTAATCTTCCTTATGAGTGATCTACTTGTGTCTGCCTCCATCAAGACTGTCACGTTTGTTTTCTTTGCTGTCCATGGAACTCTCAACATTCTTCTGAGAAACTACATCTCGGCTGCCTCAATCTTGCTCTGGCTTTGCTTATTGACTGTCCACGCCTCGCATCCGTACAACAGTATTGGTTCTATATAACATTCAAGGACTCTCTTTCTGATGTTAATTGATAGGCATTTGTTGGTAAGAATGCTTGTCATCTTCTTGAATGCTGTTTTGGCTTGGCCGATAACATACACAGTAGAAAAGGTGTCGTCAACACACAGAGTTAATCTGTATCAACAGCGTGCAGGCCTGCTGAAGCTTCACTGATCTTTTAGTCATTCTCTTTTCATCACAATGTTAGTCTGCCTCAACCATAAGAGATCAATAGATTTCACCTGATGTGATTTTACATGTTTTTCTTTAATCGCATTTTAGATTTGCAAGGTTAATGGTGAGCATGGTTTTTAACTGTCTTTTATCTTAACGGTTTTTTTTTGACGTGTTAGCCCTGATATGGCTCTAGTAGTCGGCTGGACTATAAGCAATATGAACTGAACTGAACCATAACAAGTGTGACTGCCCGCGTTCAAGCAAACAGAAACCAGAAAAGAAAAACACGAAAAAAGAATCAGAACGCGTATTTAGTACAACCAGGCAAGACAGACGCAAATATTCGGCCAAATGGCCTTTGTCAAGCGTAAGATCACAAACAACACCAAATAGAAAAGTTAGGAGAAAAATACTGAAATTTCCCTGCTGCTTCGTCCAATGTGAGAAAAGGACTCACATATTAAATACGCGTTCTGATTCTTTTTTCGTGGTTTCTTGTTATGGTTCCTGTATCAACTATAGCTAAACTCGCTTCAAATAATGCTGATAACATTATACATCTTACCAGCCCCCGTCTTCATTGTCACAAAGCAGAGACAGGAACCAGAAAAAAACACGAAAGAAGAATAAGAACGTGTATTTAATACAACAAGACAAGACAGGCGCAAATTTTCGGCCAACTGGTCAAGCGTAAGATTACAAACAAACAAACACCAGACACAAAAATTAGGAGAAAAAGACTGAAACTTCCCTGCTGCTGGGTCCAGTGTGAGAAAAGGAATAAACTGACTAAAATGACATCACAATGTGTTTTTGAGTAAATATGATGTCAGAGCGGAAATGAGAACTATGACACACTAGCGAAGAGTAGTGTTTGGAATGTACAGGATATCAGTATTAAATAATGCATAAGGGAAAACATAGGCATATGTTCAACTGAATTGGAAAATATTAATCAAGAGGTATGACTGATGTAAATGGATCGTGCCTAGTGCAACGAAAC
>JAPXFY010000529.1:20000-27500 GCA_030674185.1 Monoplex corrugatus | reverse complement strand
CACATGTAGAATGACTTACTTTAAGCACTAATGCAGAATGACTTACTAAAAGCACCCATGCAAAATGACTTACCTACAACACTCATTCAGAATGACTTACCTAAAAGAACGAATCAGTAAGCACCCATGCAGAATGACTTATTTAAAGCACTCATGCAGAATCACTTACCTAAAGCACTCATGCAGAATGACTTACTTAAAGCACTCATGCAGAATGATTTACTTAAAGCACTCATGCAGAATGACTTACTTAAAGCACTCATGCAGAATGACTTACTTAAAGCACTCATTCAGAATGAATTACTAAAAGCACTCATGCAGAATGACTTACTTAAAGCACTCATGCAGAATGACCTATTTAAACAACTCATTCAGAATGACTTATTAAAGCACTCATTCAGAATGAATTAGTTAAAGCACTCATGCAGAATGACTTACTTAAAGCACTCATGCAGAATGACTTACTTAAAGCACGCATGCAGAATGACTTACTTAAAGCACTCATACAGAATGACTTACCAAAAAGAACGAAGCAGAATGACTTACCTAAAGCACTCATGCAAAATGACTTACCTACAACACTCATGCAGAATGACTTACCTAAAAGAACGAAGCAGAATGACTTAATTGAAACACTCATGCAGAATGACTTACCTAAAGCACTCATGCAGAATAACTTACTAAAGCACTCATGCAGAATAACTTACCTCAAGCACACATACAGAATGACTTACCTAAAGCACTCATGCAGGATCACATACTTAAAGCACTAATGCAGAATGACTTACTTAAAACACAAATGCAGAATGACTTACCTAAACACTCATGCAGAATGACTTACCTACAACACTCATGCAGAATGACTTACCTAAAAGAACGAAGCAGAATGACTTAATTGAAACACTCATGCAGAATGACTTACCTAAAGCACTCATGCAGAATAACTTACTAAAGCACTCATGCAGAATGACTTACCTAAAGCACACATGCAGAATGACTTACCTAAAGCACTCATGCAGGATCACTTACTTAAAGCACTAATGCAGAATGACTTACCTAAAACACACATGCAGAATGACTTACCTAAACACTCATGCAGAATGACTTACCAAAAAGAACGAAGCAGAATGACTTACCTATAGCACTCATGCAGAATCACTTACTAAAGCACTCATGCAGAATCACTTACCTAATGCACCCATGCAGAATGACTTACCTACAACACTCATGCAGAATAACTTACCTAAAAGAAGGAATCAGTAAGCACCCATGCAGAATGACTTAATTAAAGCACTCATGCAGACTCACTTACTTATAGCACTCATGCAGAGTGACTTAACTAAAGCACTCATGCAAATTGACTTACCTAAAGCACCCATGCAGAATGACTGACCTACAACACTCATGCAGAATGACTTACTTAAAGCACTCATGCAGAATGACTTACTTCAAGCACTCATGCAGAATGACTTACTTAAAGCAAAAAGCACTCATGCAGAATGACTTACTTAAAGCACTCATGCAGAATGACTTACTTCAAGCACTCATGCAGAATGACTTACCTAAAGCACTCATGCAGAATGACTTACCTAAAGCACTCATGTCGAATGACTTACCCAAAGCACACATGCAGAATGACTTACCTAAAGCATCATGCAGAATGACTTACTTTAAGCACTCATGCAGAATCACTTACCTAAAGCACACATGCAGAATGACTTACTTAAAGCACTAATGCAGAATGACTTACTTAAAGCACCCATGCAGAATGACTTACCTACAACACTCATTCAGAATGACTTTCTTAAATGAACGAATCAGTAAGCACCCATGCAGAATGACTTACTTAAAGCATACAGAATGACTTAACTAAAAGAACGAAGCAGAATAACTTACCTAAAGCACCCATGCAGAATGACTTACCTAAAAGAACGAAGCAGAATGACTTACCTGAAACACTCATGCAGAATGACTTACCTAAAGCATTCATGCAGAAATAACTTACCTAAAGCACTCATGCAGAATGGCTTACCTAAAGCACTCATGCAGAATGACTTACCTAAAAGAACGAAGCAGAATGACTTACCTAAAGCCTCATGCAGAATGACTTACCTAAAGCACTCAAGCAGAATGACTTACCTAAAGCACACATGCAGATTGACTTACCTAAAGCACTCATGCAGAATGACTTACTTTAAGCACTCATGCAGAATCACTTACCTAAAGCACACATGCAGAATGACTTACTTAAAGCACTAATGCAGAATGACTTACTTAAAGCACCCATGCAGAATGACTTACCTACAACACTCATTCAGAATGACTTTCTTAAATGAACGAATCAGTAAGCACCCATGCAGAATGACTTACTTAAAGCACTCATGCAGATTCATTTACCTAATGCACTCATGCAGAATGACTTACTTAAAGCACTCATGCAGAATGACTTACTTAAAGAACTCATTCAGAATGACTTAACTAAAGCACCCATGCAGAATGACTTACTTAAAGCACTCATGCAGAATGACTTACTTAAAGCACTCATTCAGAATGACTTACTTAAAGCACTCATGCAGAATGACTTACGTAAAGCACTCATGCAGAATGACTTACTTAAAGCACTCATGCAGAATGACTTACTTAAAGCACTTATTCAGAATGAATTACTTAAAGCACTCATGCAGAATGACTTACTTAAAGCACTCATTCAGAATGACTTATCTAAGCACTCATTCAGAATGAATTACTTAAAGCACTCATGCAGAATGACTTACTTAAAGCACTCATTCAGAATGACTTACTTAAAGCACTTATTCCAAATGAATTACTTAAAGTACTCATGCAGAATGACTTACTTAAAGCACTCATTCAGAATGACTTACTTAAAGCACTTATTCCGAATGAATTACTTAAAGTACTCATGCAGAATGATTTTCTTAAAGCACTCATGCAGAATGAATTACTTAAAGCACGCATGCAGAATGATTTACTTAAAGCACTCATACAGAATGACTTACCAAAAAGAACGAAGCAGAATGACTTACCTAAAGCACTCATGCAGAAAGACTTACCTACAACACTCATGCAGAATGACTTACCTAAAAGAACGAAGCAGAATGACTTACTTGAAACACTCATACAGAATGACTTACCTAAAGCACTCATACAGAATAACTTACTAAAGCACTCATGCAGAATGACTTACCTAAAGCACACATGCAGAATGACTTACCTAAAGCACTCATGCAGGATCACTTACTTAAAGCACTAATGCAGAATGACTTACCTAAAACACACATGCAGAATGACTTACCTAAACACTCATGCAGAATGACTTACCAAAAAGAACGAAGCAGAATGACTTACCTAAAGCACTCATGCAGAATCACTTACTAAAGCACTCATGCAGAATCACTTACCTAATGCACCCATGCAGAATGACTTACCTACAACACTCATGCAGAATGACTTACCTAAAAGAAGGAATCAGTAAGCACCCATGCAGAATGACTTAATTAAAGCACTCATGCAGACTCACTTACTTATAGCACTCATGCGGAATGGCTTACCTAAAGCACACATGCAGAATGACTTACCTAAAAGAACGAAGCAGAATGACTTACCTAAAGCACTCATGCAGAATGACTTACCTAAAGCACTCAAGCAGAATGGCTTACCTACAACACTCATGCAGAATGACTTACCTAAAAGAAGGAATCAGTAAGCACCCATGCAGAATGACTTACTTAAAGCACTCATGCAGACTCACTTACTTATAGCACTCATGCAGAATGGCTTACCTAAAGCACACATGCAGAATGACTTACCTAAAAGAACGAAGCAGAATGACTTACCTAAAGCACTCATGCAGAATGACTTACCTAAAGCACTCAAGCAGAATGACTTACCTAAAGCACACATGCAGATTGACTTACCTAAAGCACTCATGCAGTATGACTTACTTTAAGCACTCATGCAGAATCACTTACCTAAAGCACACATGCAGAATGACTTACTTAAAGCACTAATGCAGAATGACTTACTTAAAGCACCCATGCAGAATGACTTACCTACAACACTCATTCAGAATGACTTACTTAAATGAACGAATCAGTAAGCACCCATGCAGAATGACTTACTTAAAGCACTCATGCAGATCTCACTTACCTAAAGCACTCATGCAGAATGACTTACTTAAAGCACTCATGCAGAATGACTTACTTAAAGCACTCATGCAGAATGAATTACTTAAACCACTCATGCAGAATGACTTACTTAAAGCACTCATTCAGAATGAATTACTTAAAACACTCATGCAGAATGACTTACTTAAAGCACTCATGCAGAATGACTTACTTAAAGCACTCATGCAGAATGATTTACTTAAAGCACTCATTCAGAATGAATTACTTAAAGCACTCATGCAGAATGACTTACTTAAAGCACTCATGCAGAATGACTGACTTAAAGCACTCATGCAGAATGACTTACTTAAAGCACTTATTCAGAATGAATTACTAAACGCACTCATGCTGAAAGACTTACTTAAAGCACTCATGCAGAATGACTTACTTAAAGCACTCTTTCAGAATGACTTACTTAAAGCACTTATTTAGAATGAATTACTTAAAGCACTCATGCAGAATGACTTACTTAAAGCACTCATTCAGAATGACTTAATAAAGCACTCATTCAGAATTAATTACTTAAAGCACTCATGCAGAATGACTTACTTAAAGCACTCATGCAGAATGAATTACTTAAAGCACGCATGCAGAATGACTTACCTAAAAGAACGAAGCAGAATGACTTACCTACAACACTCATGCAGAATGACTTACCTAAAAGAACGAAACAGAATGACTTACTTGAAAAACTCATGCAGAATGACTTACCTAAAGCACTCATGCAGAATAACTTACTAAAGCACTCATGCAGAATGACTTACCTAAAGCACACAAGCAGAATGACTTACCTAAAGCACTCATGCAAGATCACTTACTTAAAGCACTAATGCAGAACGACTTACCTACAACACTCATGCAAAATGACTTACCTAAAAGAACGAATCAGTAAGCACCCATGCAGAATGACTTACTTAAAGCACTCATGCAGAATCACTTACTTAAAGCACTCATGCAGAATGACTTACCTAAAGCACTCATGCACAATGACTTACCTAAAGCACCCATGCAGAATGACTGACCTACAACACTCATGCAGAATGACTTCCTTAAAGCACTCATACAGAATGACTTAATTCAAGCACTCATGCAGAATGACTTACTTAAAGCACTCATTCAGAATGAATTACTTAAAGCACTCATGCAGAATGACTTACTTAAAGCACTCATGCAGAATGACTTACTTAAAGCACTCATTGAAAATGAATTACTTAAAGCACTCATGCAGAATGACTTACTTAAAGCACTCATGCAGAATGACTTACTTAAAGCACTCATGCAGAATGACTTACTTAAAGCACTCATGCATAATGACTTACTTAAAGCACTCATGCAGAATGACTTACCTAAAAGATCGAAGCAGAATGACTTACCTAAAGCACTCATGCAGAGTGACTTACTACAACACTCATGCAGAATGACTTACCTAAAGGAACGAAGCAGAATGACTTACTTGAATCACTCATGCAGAATGACTTACCTAAAGCACTCATGCAGAATGACTTACCTAAAGCACTCATGCAGAATGATTTACCTAAAGCACACATGCAAAATGACTTACCTAAAGCACTCATGCAGAATCAGTTACTTAAAGAACTCATGCAGAATGACTTACCTAAAGCACACATGCAGAATGACTTACCTAAAGCACTCATGCAGAATGACTTACCTAAAGCACTCATGCAGAATGACTTACCTAAAGCACTCATGCAGAATGACTTACCTAAAAGAACGAAGCAGAATGACTTACCTAAAGCACACATGCAGAATGACTTACCTAAAAGAACGAAGCAGAATGAATTACTTAAAGCACTCATGCAGAATGACTTACCTAAAGCACACATGCAGAATGACTTACCAAAACCACTCATGCAGAATGACTTACCTACAACTCTCATGCAGAATGGCTTACCTGAAGCACTCATGCAGAATCATTTACCTAAAGCACTCATGCAGAATGACTTACCTAAAGCACTCATGCAGAATGACTTACTTAAAGCACTCATGCAGAATGACTTACCTAAAGCACTCATGCAGAATGACTTACCTAAAGCACACATGCAGAATGACTTACCTAAAGCACTCGTGCAGAATGACTTACCTGAAACACACATGCAGAATGATTTACCTAAAGCACTCATACAGAATCACTTACGTAAAGCACTCATGTACAATGACTTACCTAAAAGAACGAATTAGTAAGTACCTATGGAGAATGACTTACTTAAAGCACCTATGCAGAATCACTTACTAAAGCACTCATGCAGAATGACTTACCTAAAGCACTCATGCAGAATGACTTACCTAAACCACTCATGCAGAATGTCTTACCTAAAGCACTCATGCAGAATGACTTACCTAAAGCACACATGCAGAATGACTTACCTAAAAGAACGAATCAGTAAGCACTCATGCAGAATGACTTACCTAAAGCACTCATGCAGAATGACTTACTTAAAGCACATATGCAGAATGACTTACCTAAAGCACACATGCAGAATGACTTACCTACAACACTCATGCAGAATGACATACTAAAAGCACTCATGCAGAATGACTTACCTACAACACTCACGCAGAATGACTTACCTAAAGCACACATGCAGAATGACTTACCTAAAAGAACGAATCAGTAAGCACTCATGCAGAATGACTTACCTACAACACTCATACAGAATGACTTACTTAAAGCACTCATGCAGAATGACTTACCTACAACACTCATGCAGAATGACTTACTTAAAGCACTCATGCAGAGTCACTTACCTACAACACTCTTGCAGAATGACTTACCTAAAGCACACATGCAGAATGACTTACCTAAAGCACACATGCAGAATGACTTACCTACAACACTCATGCAGAATGACATAATAAAAGCACTCATGCAGAATGACTTACCTACAACACTCACGCAGAATGACTTACCTAAAGCACACATGCAGAATGACTTACCTAAAAGAACGAATCAGTAAGCACTCATGCAGAATGACTTACCTACAACACTCATACAGAATGACTTACTTAAAGCACTCATGCAGAATGACTTACCTACAACACTCATGCAGAATGACTTACTTAAAGCACTCATGCAGAGTCACTTACCTACAACACTCTTGCAGAATGACTTACCTAAAGCACACATGCAGAATGACTTACCTAAAAGAACGAATCACTAAGCACTCATGCAGAATGACTTACCTAAAGCACTCATGCAGAATGACTTACCTACAGCACTCATGCAGAATGACTTACCTACAACACCCATGCAGAATGACTTGCCTACAACACCCATGCAGAATGACTTACCTACAAT
>JAPXFY010000529.1:10000-17500 GCA_030674185.1 Monoplex corrugatus | reverse complement strand
CTGATTGCTCTAAGGATAACCTGAGTATGGACTGATTGCTCTAAGGACAACCTGAGTATGGACTGATAACTCTGAGAATAACCTGAGATGGACTGATTGCTCTAAGGATAACCTGAGTATGGACTGATTGCTCTAAGGACAACCTGAGTATGGGCTGATTGCTCTAAGGACCTGAGCATGGACTGATTGCTCTAAGGACCTGAGCGTGGACTGATTGCTCTAAGTACCTGAGTATGGTCTGATTGCTATGAGGACCTGAGTAGGGACTGATTACTGTAAGGATAACCTGAATATGGACTGATAACTCTGAGAATAACCTGAGATGGACTGATTGCTCTAAGGATAACCTGAGTATGGACTGATAACTCTGAGAATAACCTGAGATGGACTGATTGCTCTAAGGATAACCTGAGTATGGACTGATTGCTCTAAGGATAACCTGAGTATGGACTGGTAACTCTGAGAATAACCTGAGATGGACTGATTGCTGTAAGGATAACCTGAGTAATAACCTGAGATGGACTGACTGCTCTAAGGATAACTTGAGTATGGACTGATTGCTCTAATGATAACCTGAGTATGGACTGATTGCTCTAATGATAACCTGAGTATGGACTGATTGCTCTAATGATAACCTGAGTATGGACTGATTGCTCTAATGATAACCTGAGTATGGACTGATTGCTATAAGGACCTGAATATGAACTCATTGCTCTAAGGACGTGAGTATGCACTGATTGCGCTAAGGACCTGACCATGGACCTGACCATGGACTGATCACTGTCATTGTAAATGACTCTCTCACTTCTGGATGTTTTCCTTCTATTCTCAAGACAGCTATTGTTCAACCTCTTCTAAAGAAACCCTCCCTTGATCCTGAAAACCTGAAAAACTACCGTCCTGTTTCCAATCTGTCCTTTCTTTCTAAGATTATTGAAAAGATCGCACTTCTCCAACTCCAGGAACACCTGGATTGCAACAGCCTTCTCTATCCTTTGCAATCTGCCTATCGCTCTGGTCATAGTACAGAGACTGCTCTATTGAAGATTGTGAATGATCTGCTATCTACTCTAGACAATGGTCAGGTGTCCCTTCTCTCTCTTCTTGATCTCTCTTCTGCCTTCGACACTATTGATCACAATACTCTTCTTTCTCGACTTCAGAATATTTTTGGTATCTCTGGCATTGCTCTGTCATGGTTTCAATCCTACCTTTCTGGTCGTGTACAAGTTGTCTCCATAAATGGTGTCTCTTCTAATCCTACCATCTTGAAGTACGGTGTTCCTCAGGGCTCTGTCTTAGGCCCTATTCTCTTTATTTTGTACACTCAGCCCATCTCTGACATTGTAGCCCATCATCACATATCCCATCACTGTTTTTCTGATGACAACCAAATCCACATGTCTGGCCATCCCTCCACTATCCCTTCTATAATTCAACGCACACAGCTCTGCATTTCTGACATAAAGTCTTGGATGACATGCAACAAACTCCAGCTGAATAATGACAAAACAGAATTTATATTTATTGCATCAAAGCGACTTCTGTCTACTGTGCCTATCCCTGTTTCTATCCAGCTTGAAGACTCGGTAATTCACACTTCCACATCCGTGCGTAATCTTGGAGTTGTACTGGACCAAACTCTTTCCTTCCACAGCCAGGTATCCTCTGTCTGTCGTGCTTGTTACTTAGAACTTCGACGGATCAGTTCTGTGCGTCATCTTCTATCTGAAGAAAGCACTATAACTCTCATTTCTGCACTCATTCTTTCCAGACTCGACTACTGTAACTCGCTTCTTGCTGGCTGCCCCCAAACACTCTTATCCAAATTGCAAAAAGTTCAAAATAACGCTGCTCGCCTTGTACGGAAATGCCCAAGGTCAACTCATGTTTCCCCTCTGCTTCGAACTCTACACTGGCTTCCTGTTCGAAAGCGTATTGACTATAAACTTTCCCTCCTATGCCATAAGTCTCTGGCTGGTCTAGCTCCCCCCTATCTTTCTGATCTCCTGACTGTTTACATTCCCTCCAGAGAGCTACGCTCTTCTACTGATGCCCACCTACTTAGAATCCCACGCGTCCGCAACAAAACTCTTGGTGAACGTGCTTTTTCTTATCAGGCCCCCTCTATTTGGAACAAACTTCCCTTTCCTCTCCGCTCTACCTGTACCCTTTCTTCGTTTAAGTCCAGTCTAAAAACCACTCTTTTTAAATCCTAGCCTGTAGTTCTGTACTCTTACTTCAGCTGCCACCTTGAAATCTGTGCCCGCGCGCGTGTGTGTGTGTGTGCGGGTGTGTGTGTGTGTGTGTGTGTGTGTGTGTGTGTGTGTGTGTGTGTGTGTGTGTGTGTGTGTGTGTGTGTGTGTGTGTGTGTGTGTGCGGGTGTGTGTGTGTGTGTGTGTGTGTGTGTGCGTGTGCGTGTGTTGTGTGTGCGTGTGTGTGTGTGTTTACTGTAAGCGCTTAGGGCTTTTTTTAGATTAAGCGCCATAAATGTTCACTATTATTATTATTATTATTATTGTTCTAAGGATGACCTGACCATGGACTGATTGCTCTAACCTGGATATGGACTGATTGCTCTACGGAAAACCTGAGTATGGATTGATTGCTCTACGAATAATCTGAATATGGACTGATTGCTGTAAGGACCTGAGTATGGACTGATTGCTATAAGTACCTGAGTATGGACTGATTGCACTAAAGATGACCTGAATGTGGACTGATTGCTTTAAGGATCTGTGTATGGACTGATTGCTGTAAGGACCTGAGTATGGACTGATTGCTATAAGCACCTGAGTATGGACTGATTGCTCTGTGTATGGACTGATTGTTTTAAAGACTTGACCATGGACTGATTGCTGTAAGGACCTGAGTATGGACTGATTGCTGTAAGGACCTGAGTATGGACTGATTGCTGTAAGGACCTGAGTATGGACTGATTGCTCTGTGTATGGACTGATTGTTTTAAAGACTTGACCATGGACTGATTGCTGTAAGGACCTGAGTATGCACTGATTGCTGTGAGGACCTGAGTATGGACTGATTGCTTATAAGTACCTGAGTATGGACTGATTGCTCTAAAGATGACCTGAATGTGGACTGATTGCTCTAAGGACCTGAGTATGGACTGATTGCTGTAAGGACCTGAGCATGGACTGATTGCTGTAAGGACCTGAGCATGGACTGATTGCTGTAAGGACCTGAGCATGGACTGATTGCTGTAAGGACCTGAGCATGGACTGATTGCTTATAAGTACCTGAGTATAGACTGATTGCTCTAAAAATGACCTGAATGTGGACTGATTGCTTTAAGGATCTGTGTATGGACTGATTGCTATAAGCACCTGAGTATGGACTGATTGCTCTGTGTATGGACTGATTGTTTTAAAGACTTGACCATGGACTGATTACAAAAAGGACCTGAGCATAGACTGATTGCACTGACGACAGGAGTATAGACTGATTGCTGTAAGGACCTGAGTATGGACTGATTGCTGTAAGGATAACCTGAGTATGGACTGATTGCTCTAAGGATAACCTGAGTATGGACTGATTGTTCTAAGGATAACCTGAGTATGGACTGATTGCTCTTAGGACCTGAGTATGGACTGATTGCTCTAAGGACCTGAATATGGACTGATTGCTATAAGGACCTGATCATGGACTGATTGCTATAAGGACCTGATCATGGACTGATTACTCTGAGGATAATCTGAGTATGGACTATTTGCTTTAAGGATAATCTTGGTATGGACTGATCGCTCTGAGGACCTGAGTATGGACTGATTACTCTAAGGATAATCTGAATACGGACTGATTGCTCTAAGGATAATCTGAATATGGACTGATTGATCTACGGACAACCGGAGTATGGACTGATTGCTGAAAGGACCTGAGTATGGACTGATTGCTGTAAGGACCTGAGTATGGACTGATTGCTGTAAGGACCTGAGTATGGACTGATTGCTATAAGCACCTGAGTATGGACTGATTGCTCTGTGTATGGACTGATTGTTTTAAAGACTTGACCATGGACTGATTACTATAAGGACCTGAGCATAGACTGATTGCACTGACGACAGGAGTATAGACTGATTGCTGTAAGGATAACCTGAATATGGACTGATTGCTGTAAGGATAACCTGAGTATGGACTGATTGCTCTTAGGATAACCTGAGTATGGACTGATTGTTCTAAGGATAACCTGAGTATGGACTGATTGCTCTTAGGACCTGAGTATGGACTGATTGCTCTAAGGACCTGAGTATGGACTGATTGCTCTAAGGATAATCTGAATACGGACTGATTGCTCTAAGGATAATCTGAGTATGGACTGATTGATCTACGGACAACAGGAGTGTGGACTGATTGCTGTAAGGACCTGAGCATGGATGATTGCTGTAAGGACCTGAGTATGGACTGATTGCTGTAAGGACATGAGCATGGACTGCTTGCTGTATGGACGGGAGTATGACAGGTTCATCAGTTTAAATATAGTTTGGTGAGATGACCGTTCCCAGATATTTGAAATTATGAACCTGTCTCAAAGGTTTGCCTTTTGCTGTTATTTTGCGTGAGCATCCAATTTTCACAATTGATATATATATGTGTGAGGGGATTTCATGCTCTTTTTTTTTTATTACCTTGATGTCAGTCTTCTTGCTATTTAGCTCCAACCCTTTATTTTTGCTCGCTATTTCTAATATATTCACAAGGTTTTGTAGGTCCCTTTCATTTTCTGCAATTAGCACGGTGTCATCTGCGTAACGAATGTCGTTTATCATTGTTCCTCCAACCTTTATCCCAGGGCATTCTCCGAGGTTTCTCATGATGGTTTCGCTGTAAAGTGAAAACAAATCTGTTGACAGAACACAACCCTGCCTGACACCTCTTTTGATATTTTGGAAAGAGCTTATATTGTTTTCTATTCTCATTGCAGCTGTTTGTTCCCAATACATATTTCTGATTATTCGTAGATCTTTTCCATCAATATTGAGTCTTTCTAGTTGCTTGATGAATTCTTCATGTCTTACCCGATCGAAAGCCCTGGTATAATCAACAAAGCATAAACATAAATCCTTATTCAACTCGATTGACCTCTCTATGATAGTTCTTAGGATGAATAGGACAGTGTACTATTGAATATGCACGATTTGGGGGACAAGCGAGCTTCAGAACTAATTCAACACATGCGATCCCTCAATTCAGACCCACCCCCACCCCCCACCCCACACACTCACACTTTGATTCTGATTTGTAATAATGAATCTTCACGTCACATACACATCAGATTCAAAAAGCGTATGGGAGTCTGAACTGATTTGCTTACACATGCAAACTTCGCTTTCGCGACTTTCAGCGGTCTACACTTTTGATCCAAAGTTGAAAAAGATCCACCGATAAAGACCTGAGAAAATTGGGTCCAAAGTTTTTCGCACGTACAGACACACACACACACACATGCACGCACATGCGTGCACACACACACACACACACACACACACACACACACACACACACATACAGACACACACACACATACAGAGACAGGCACACACACAGACACACACACACATAGACATACACACACGCACACACACACACATACACACACACACATACACACACACACACACACACACACACACACACACACACAGACAGGCACACACACAGAGACACACTTCAGACTTCAGATTTCAGAATACTTTAGGATAGTAGCATTAGGTCCCATTGGACCTGTCTTACTGCAAGGGAGAAAAGTGGCAGAATGGTTCAGACATTCACCTGCCAAAAAGCAAATTCGAAGTTCCAGGGTTCGCTCCTCGTAGGGACCTCGACTTTTCTCCTCAGTTTAACCGGAAAATCAAACTGAACGTCTAGTCCTTCGGAAGGGGACGAAAAACGAGTCGGACCCGTGTGCCTTCTGGCTGTGCACGCTAAAGATCCCATGGCAGTTGAAAATCGTGAAGAGCAGGTCATTACCTGGCTGCCTTGGTATAAAATATTGGAGAGATAGGTTGATTTTCCAGGTCCCACCCCTTGAAGACCAATTAGCCTTCTTGCCTTTCTGAAGTCTTGGTTAAAAAAATTACAGCTAGTCCTTCCTACTCTACACACAATCTGTATGCAAAAACAAACAAATAAAACAAAACAAAGAAACAAAGAAACAACAAAAAACAAAAGCAAAAAAAAACCAAACAAAAAACCAAAAACAAACAAACAATCAAAAAAACATAAAAGACAAAACAAAAAACAACAAAATACATAAATTGTGAAACATGTTATGACACGAGGTTTGTCAAAATATTACAGAGAGAGGAGGAGGGTGACTAAAAACGAAAGAAAGTTGGTAAATGAGGAGAAAAAAAAAACGTTTAAAAAGAATTTACTGCTGTAAAAGGCAGAGTCAGAAAACAAGCAACACATTATGAGGTTATTAGTTAAGGTAAGAGACAAGGTAAGAATGTGGACATCAAACATGTCTCACCTGAGACAAGATGAGAATGTGGACACCAAACATGTCTCACCTGAGATAAGGTGAGGATATGGACACCAAACATGTCTCACCTGAGATAAGGTGAGGATGTGGACACCAAACATGTCTCACCTGAGACAAGGTGAGAATGTCGACACCAAACTGACCCTCGATCCATAAGGGCAGAGGCTGAACAAAAAGCACGGCAAGGTCGGACACTCCCAGAGCCATGAAGAACAGCAGGAGGGTGGAGGCATCTGACTGCATCCTTCGTAACACCAGCAAAGTAAAGGTGTTACCTGTATTGGGAGAGAGAGAGAGAGAGAGAGAGAAAGAGAGAGTCAACAAGTGGACAATTTGGTAATTCACAGAGAGAGGGAAGGAGGGAGGGAGAGAGAGAGAGACAGAGAGAGAGAGTTAACATGTTGACAGTTTGATAATTCACACACACACACACACACACACACACACACACACACACACACACACACACACACACACACACACACACACACACACACACACACACACACACACACACACACATAGAGTTAATAAGTGGACAATTTGCTAATTCACAGGGAGAGAGGGAGACAGAGAGGAGAGAGAGAGAGAGAGAGAGAACACATTCTTATTATGGTGGCATAAAGATATTTTTTCTTTACATTCAGCCCTAGACCATGGGGTCACCCTAACTCATGAAATGTACTGTACTGACATTAAAAACTCTTACATAAAAGAACTTTATTATAATCAAAAAAGAATCTACCCTTTCCTTCCCCTTCAAAACAGTACTAATTTCCTTCCCCACCTATCACATCAGTAGTTTCAGTTTCGGTTTCAGTTTCAGTTTCTTAAGATGACGTCTCCGCGGTCAGAACGAATTCCATACGCACTAACGTCACATGTGCCATGTGTATGGTGATCATGGCACAAGCCCTAAGCCTGCACATAAACCCATGAGCTGGCCAGGTCCTGAGGCCCTACCTAGACTATGTTTTACCTAGTATACATTTTATACT
>JAPXFY010000529.1:0-5000 GCA_030674185.1 Monoplex corrugatus | reverse complement strand
TGGACGGACTTTCAGAGTGGCTGAAGACAGAGGGTGGAAGATGTGCTTGCGGCAACAAGGGATAGAAACAGATGGAAGGCCATGATCGCCAACGCCATGTGGCAAGGCACTTGATAATGATGATGATGATGATGATGATGATGATGATGATGATGATGATGATGATGATGATGATGATGATGATGATGATGATGATGATGATGATGATGATCATGAGTGTGCTGCTTGATGGTTTGGCGCTCGTGTTCATGGGTGAATATGACAAGTGTCTCTGGTGTCTAGTATTTTGTGACAGCACCTCAACTGCATGACTTGGATTCGTCTTGTCAAATCTGCTGTTGCTTGTCTTTTCCTAATCTTCCTTATGAGTGATCTATTTGTGTCTGCCTCCATCAAGACTGTCTCGTTTGTTTTCTTTGCTGTCCATGGAACTCTCAACATTCTTCTGAGAAACCACATCTCGTTTGTTTTGTTTATTCTTTGCTGTCTATAATCTTCTTGTGTCTGCGTCCATCAAGACTGTCTCGTTTGTTTTCTTTGCTGTCGATGAAACTGTTAACATTGGTCTTAGAATCCACAGCTCGGCTGCCTCAAAAAGACAAGCAACATTTATAGGCCATTTTATGAGGAAGGGGGATTTGGAGCACCTGGTCACAACGGGAAAGCTGGAGGGAAAGAGAGCACCAGGTAGACCCAGGGAGAGAATGCTGGACGGACTTGCAGAGTGGCTGGGGATGAAGAGGGTGGGGGAGATGCTGGGGGCAACGAGAGATAGAGATGGTTGGAAGTCCATGGTCGCCAACGCCATGCGGCAGGGCACCTGATGATGATGATGATGATGAAATCTGCTGTGAGGGTTAATGTCTCACATACGTACAGGAAGATGAAACATACCAGTGCACGCAAGAGCCTGGTGTATTGTTTGAAGCAACATGTAAAAATGCTAAACAACAGGTGTACAACAGACGACAACCATCAAAGGAATACAGGTGAACAGTATTTCATGCCAGACTTGCAGGTAAACAAAGCATAATCATCCACAACACCAACAGTAATAAATCTGCAAAATTAAAAACATATACAGAAAATGTAGTAAACCATGCCATTCTTCTTGTTGTTGTCATTCTTCTTCTTCTTGTTATCATCATTATCATCATCATCATCATCATCATCATCATCATCATCATTGTTACCACTTTTACTATCATTTGGAATTAAAAAGTTTCCAAAACGAGAAACTTGCGGATCAGACCGAAAATAAAATGTCTTTCTAAATGTGATAGAACTGGCCAGAATGTGACATGGAAACAGTGATACAAAAGAACACGAGAGTGGCTGGAAGAAAGACAACTCTGTCTATTATCATCATCATCAGGTGCCTTGCTGCATGGCGTTGGCGATTGTGGACTTCCATCTGTCTCTATCTCTTGTTGCCTCAAGCATCTCTTCCACCATCTTTGTCCTCAGCCACCCTGCAAGTCCGTCTAGTATCTTCTCCCTGGGTCTACTCCCTGGGTCTACCTGGTGCTCTCTTCCCCTCCAGGTTTCCCGTCGTGACCAGGTGCTCCAATTCCCCCTCCTCATAAAATGGCCTACAAATGTTGCCTGTCTTTTCCTAATCTTCCTTATCGATGATCTTCTTGTGTCTGCCTCCATCAAGACTGTCTCGTTTGTTTTCTTTGCTGTCCGTGGAACTCTCAACATTCTTCTTAGAAACCACATCTCGGTTGCCTCAATCTTGTTCTGGCTTTGCTTGTTGACTGTCCACGCGTCACAACCGTATAACAGTATTGGTTCTATTTAACATTCAAGAACTCTCTTCCTGATGTTAATTGATAGGCATTTGTTGGTAAGAATGCTTGTCATCTTCTTGAATGCTATTTTGGCTTGGCCGATTCTGCTGGCTATTTCTGATGTGTATCTGCCGTCTGGTGAAATGATCGTTCCCAGATATTTAAACTTATCAACCTGTGTCAAGGTTGTGCCGTTTGCTGTTATTTTGCATGAGGGGATTTCATGTTTTTACTGATCACCATGACTTCAGTCTTCCTGCTGTTTAGTTCCAACCCTTTACCTTTGCTTTCTATTTCTAGTATATTCACAAGGTTTTGTAGGTCCCTTTCATTTTCTGCAACCAGCACGGTGTCATCTGCGTATCGAATGTTGTTTATCATTTTTCCTCCAACCTTTAATCCAGGGTCTTCCTCTAGGTTTCTCATGATGTTTCCGTTGTAAAGTGGAAACAGATCTGGTGACAAATCACAACATTGTCTGACTCCTCTTTTGCTGTTTTGGAAAGAGCTTATAACGTTTTCTATTCTCATTGCAGCTGTTTGTTCCCAATAAATATTTCTGATTGTTCGTAGATATTTTCCATCAATATTGAGTCCTTCTAGTTGCTTGATGAATTCTTCATGTCTTACCCGATCGAAAGTTTTGGTATACTCAACAAAGCATAAATATAAATCCTTATTCATCTCGACTGACCTCTCTATGATAATAGTTCTTAAGATGTATATGGCATTAATAGTTCCTTTCCCTTCTACAAATCCACACTGTTCGTCTGCTGTTTCTCTTTTGATTCTATTCCTTGTCCTCATCATGATTATTCTCAATAGGATTTTTGTTACATGACTCATCAAACTGATTGTGCGGTGGAGTTCACATTCTATAGCCCCTGTCTTCTTTGGAAGAGCAATGAAAATTGAGTTTGACATATCTTTGGGGATTTTTCCAGTGTTGTAAATTTCATTTAGGAGGACTATCATTTTTTCAATACCAAATTCCTCCAGGGCTTCAGTTATCTCTGTAGTAATGTTGTCTGGTCCCAGGGCTTTTCCTGGTTTCATCTTTATCAGTGCTGCTCTAACTTCGTCTTTCATTATGGGTGGTCCTTCAAAGTTCTTTCTTATAATGTGTTCTTCGTTTCTGTCATCTTCAAAAAGGTCTTTAATGTACTCTCCCCATCTGTCTAATATTTTCTTTTTCCATGATAAGCGTGCCATTTTTCGATTTTAAGCATGTATTTTGCCTGTGGACAATTTCTTCAATTCGTCTATACATATCCTGAGGATCCGTTTTGTGTCGGTCTTCTATTTCTTTGCATTTTGTTTTCAGCCAAGCTTCCTTAGTTTCATTGCACCTATTTCTGATTTCTTAGTTTATCTTCCTGTATATCTCCTCGTTTCTCTTTGCCTTCCTCTGTTCCTCCATCAAGCCTAAAATTTGTTTTGTCATCCAGTTCTTTTCTGCTTTTCTATTTCTTCACAACTTCATTTATCGAATTTCCCAACTTTGTCCATTGTTCCTCACTGTCACCAACGTCTGCCAGAGCACTGAATCTGTTTTGAACATGTATCTTAAATTTTTTACGTATCACTTCATCTGTCTTTAAGAGTCCAAGATTTAGTTTGATGTTGCTTTTGGTCTGTTTCCTTTTCCTTAATTTTAGCCTAAATCTTCCCGCTACAGGATTGTGGTCACTGTTGCAGTCTCGGCCTGGCAGTAAAGAATTTCTAAATCTTTTATTAATCAGGATGTAGTCAATCTGATTTTTGGTATTATCTCCTGGACTCATCCAAGTCCATTTTCTTCTATTAGGCTGCTGAAACCAGGTGTTTCCTACTATGAACTCATTCATCTGTGCCCATTCTACAAGTTTCCCTCCCCTTTCATTTTGTGTACCAAGGCCATGAGGTCCAACTATATCCTCCACTCTATCCTGTCCCACTTTAGCATTAAAATCTCCCATTATTACTGTAACTTCTTGTAATTTACATTGGCCTTAGCCATCTCTAATACCTCGTGGAAGTTGTCGATGTCTTCCTGTGTACTTGTGGATGTTGGTGCATACACCTGAATGATGTTGATATCAAATGGTCTGCCTCCCAATTTGACCAGCAAAACTCTGTCATACACAGCCCAGTATCCCTTAACTGCTTTTGATTTGTCGCTGTCCATTACGATGTCTAATCCTCTTTCATGTGAGTTTCCACCAGAGTACATTACTGTATACTCTCCGGATGTTATTATGCCTGGCCCCTTCCATCTCACTTCCCCTAGTCCTAAAATACTAATATTAAGCCTTTCCATCTCCATTTTGATATTGTCTAAACAGGGGATATACATGTAGATTGCAAACTCCATCGCACAATCAGCTTGATGAGTCATGTAACAAAAATCCTATTAAAAATAATCATGATGAGGACAAGGAATAGAATCAAATGAGAAATAGTAGAAGAACAGTGTGGATTTGTCGAAGGGAAAGAAACTATTAATGCCATATGCATCCTAAAAACTATCGTAGAGAGGTCAATCGAGCTGAATGAGGAATCAGTAAAAAAAAAACATGGAATCCCCTCATGCCAAATGACAGCAAACAGCACAACCTTGAGACAGGTTGATAAGTTTAAATATCTGGGAACGATCATCTCACCAGACAGCAGATGCACATCAGAAATAGCCAGCAGAATCGGCCAAGCCAAAGCAGCATTCAGCAAGATGAAAACCATTTTCACCAACAGATGCCTATCAGTTCACATCAGGAAGAGAGTTCTTGAATGTTATATAGAACTGATAATGTTATACGGTTGTGAGGTATGGACAGTCAAGAAGCAAAACCAGAACAAGATTGAGGCAGCCGAGATGTGGTTTCCAAGAGGAATGTTGAGAGTTCATTGGACAGCAAAGAAAACAAACGAGAGAATCTTGATGGAGGCAGACACAAGAAGATCGTTCATAAGGAAGCTTAGGAAAAAACAGGCAATATTCATAGGCCATTTTATGAGGAAAGGGGAATGGAGCACCTGGTCATGACAGTAAAGCTGGAGGGAAAAACAGCACCAAGTGGACCCAGGGAAAAATATTGTATGGACTTGCAGAGTGGCTGAAGACAAAGCGGGTGGAAGATATGCTTGTGGCAACAATGGACAGATACATATGGAGGGCTGTGATCGCCAAAGCCATGTGGCAGGGCACTTGATGATGATGACGATGTCACC
>JAPXFY010000053.1:102500-134511 GCA_030674185.1 Monoplex corrugatus | reverse complement strand
TGAGACATGTCGGCCATATAACCCAAAACACCAAAAACAATAATGACAACGGTTTTCCCAGGAACAGTGGATGCAAAATTGAAATCTGAGCGGGACCACCCATCTCCTGTGTGAAAAAACACCCACCAACAGCAGTGTTTTGAGGGTTACACTCCTGTATAAACAACATCCCAACGCAGTGTTTTGAGGGTCTACATCCTGTTAAACAACATCACCAACAGCAGTTTTTGAGGGTCTACCCCTCCTGTTTGAACAACATCACCAACAGCAGTTTTTTGGGGTCTACATTTCCTGTATAAACAACATCACCAACAGCAGTGTTTTGAGGGTCTACACTCCTGTATGAACAACATCACCAACAGCAGTGTTTTGAGGGTCTACAAAGTAGCACAGAAAAGTCCAGACCGGAGCAGACAGAAGACAGTTGTTGTGACGCTGATGATGTTGGCAGGTGAATGTTGATGGGGATGAAATTAGTTGTGATATTAATGTCAAATCGATGGCAGTACTATGAGTTTATAGCTAAGAAACCATCCACAACACATCTACCGGCATGGGGAATGTTAAATCATATTTGATAGTGATTATACTGACACTACAAAAATATAAATACACGTCAACATCAACGCAGCAAAAGATCATGTCAGTGAAAAGCACTGCAACCAATTCTCATTTTTGCCAGAAGATTAATCATCATCCTGCTCATCATTGTGTGCCCTGCCAATGGCATTGGCGATTATGGCTTTCGATACGTTTCTGTCCTCTGTCACTGCAAGTACATCTTTGTCCCTGTCTGTCCTCAGCGACTCTGCAAGTTCATCCGATATTTTCTCTTTGGGTTTGCCTGGTGTTTTCTTTCCCTCCAGCTTTCCTGTTGTGACCAGGTGTTCTAATTCCCCTTTTCTCACAAATTATTCCATAAATCTTGCTTGTTTTTTCCTAATAGCCTTTATTAATGATCTCCTTGTGTCTGCTTCCTTCAAGACTGTCACGTTTGTTTTCTTTTTCTCTTCATGGAACTCTCAACATTCTTCTTAGAAACTACATTTCAGTTGCCTCAATTTTGTTCTGACATCGTGTTGAATGTCCACGCCTCACAACCGCACAACAGTATCAGTTCTATATGATATTCAAGACCTCTTTTCGTGATGTTGATTGATAGGCATTTGTTGGTAAGAACGCTTTTCATCTTCTTGAATGCTATTTCGGCTTGGCCAATTTTGCCGGGTATTTCTGATGTGCATCTACCATCTGGTGAGATGACCATTCCCAGATATTTAGATTTATCAACCTGTCTCAAAGTTGTGCCATTTGCTGTTATTTTGCATGAGGGGATTTCATGTTTTTTTTGTACTGATTACCATGACTTTAGTCGTCTTACTATTTACCTCCAACCCTTAATTTTTGCTTCCTATATCTAGTATTTTCAAAAGGTTTTGTAGTTCTTTTGCATTTTCTGCAATTAGCACGGTGTCATCTGGATAACGAATACTGTTTATCATTTTTCCGCCAACCTTTCTCTCAGGCATTCTTCTAGGTTTCGCTGTAAAATGAAAACAAATCTGGTGACAGAACACAACCCTGCCTGACCCCTCTTTTCGTATCTTAGAAAGAGCTTATCTTGTTTTCTATTATAATTGCTGCTGTCTGTTCCCAATACGATATTTCTGATTATTCTTAGATCTTTTGCATCAATATTGAGCTTTTCTAGTTGGTTGATTAATTTTCCATGTCTTACCCTATCGAAAGTCTTGGTATAATCAATAAAGCATAAATATAAACCCTTATTCAAATCGACTGAAATCTCTACGATAGTTTTTGAAATGTATATGGCATTAATAATTCCTTTCCCATCGATAAATCCACACTGTTCTTCTGCTATTTCTCTTTTGATTCAGTTCATTGACCTCATCAGGAAAATAGGAATGTAGGAGCAGACATTTTTATTCCTACATTTTAAAGAGAAAAATCGTGCTTCACTGGAGCAAATGTATCCATACTTATAACTGAAGTAGTTCCCATTATACAAGCATTGGATTATCTCAAAAACCTTTAGTCTGTGTTCTTCAAAGAAGCTTTCTTTGTTGATTCCAACCACGTGTTATGCACCTGACAGTGTTCTCATACAGAAACAAGACTTGATTCAGTAACTGAGGTCAACCATGACAGTGTTCTCATACACAAACAAGATTTGATTCAGTAACTGAGGTCAATCATCACAGGGTTCTCATACACAAACAAGACTTGATGTAGTAACTGAGGTCAATCATGACAGTGTTCTCATACACAAACAAGACTTGATTTAGTAACTGAGGTCAATCATCACAATGTTCTCATACACAAACAAGACTTGATTTAGTAACTGAGGTCAATCATCACAGTGTTCTCAAACACAAACAAGACTTGATTTAGTAACTGAGGTCAATCATCACAGTGTTCTCATACAGAAACAAGACTTGATTTAGTCACTGAGGTCAATCATGACAGTGTTCTCACACAGAAACAAGACTTGATTTAGTAACTGAGGTCAATCATTACAGTGTTCTCATACACAAACAAGACTTGGTTTAGTAACTGAGGTCAATCATCACAATGTTCTCATACAGAAACAAGACTTGATTTAGTAACTGAGGTCAATCATGACAGTGTTCTCATACAGAAACAAGACTTGATTCAGTAACTGAGGTCAATCATCACAGTGTTCTCATACAGAAACAAGACTTGATTCAGTAACTGAGGTCAATCATCACAGTGTTTTCATACAGAAACAAGACTTGATTTAGTAACTGAGGTCAATCATCACAGTGTTTTCATACAGAAACAAGACTTGATTTAGTAACTGAGGTCAATCATCACAATGTTCTCATACACAAACAGAATCCAGCAGAACACAAGGACTAACTTTAAGACAGAGTAGCAAGGACTAACTTTAAGACAGAGTAGTAAGGACTAACTTTAAGGCACCATAGTAAGGACTAACTTTAAGACAGAGTAGTAAGGGCTAACTTTAAGACACCATAGTAAGGACTAACTTTAAGACAGAGTAGTAAGGACTAACTTTAAGACACCATAGTAAGGACTAACTTTAAGACAGAGTAGTAAGGACTAACTTTAAGACAGAGTAGCAAAGACTGACTTTAAGACATAATAGTAAGGACTGACTTTAAGACAGAGTAGTAAGGACTAACTTTAAGACAGAGTAGCAAAGACTAACTTCAAGACAGAGTAGTAAGACTAACTTTAAGACAGAATAGTAAGGACTAACTTTAAGACAGAGTAGTAAGGACAAACTTTAAGACAGAATAGCAAGGACTGACTTTAAGACAGAGTAGTAAGGTCTAACTTTAAGACAGAATAGTAAGGACTAACTTTAAGACAGAGTAGTAAGATTAACTTTAAGGCAGAGCAGTAAGGACTAACTTTAAGACAGAGCAGTAAGGACTAACTTTAAGACAGAGTAGTAAGACTAACTTTAAGACAGAGCAGTAAGGACTAACTTTAAGACAGAATAGTAAGGACTAACTTTAAGACAGAGTAGTAAGACTAACTTTAAGACAGAGTAGTAAGGACTAACTTTAAGACAGAGTAGTAAGACTTACTTTAAGACAGAGCAGTAAGGACTAACTTAAGACAGAATAGTAAGGACTAACTTTAAGACAGAGTAGTAAGACTAACTTTAAGACAGAATAGTAAGACTAACATTAAGACAGAGTAGTAAGACTAACTTTAAACAGAGTAGTAAGACTAACTTTAAGACAGAATAGTAAGGACTAACTTTAAGACAGAGTAGCAAGACTAACTTTAAGACAGAGCAGTAAGGGACTAACTTTAAGACAGAGCAGTAAGACTAACTTTAAGACAGAATAGTAAGGACTAACTTTAAGACAGAGCAGTAAGGACTAACTTTAAGACAGAGTAGTAAGACTAACTTTAAGACAGAACAGTAAGGACTAACTTTAAGACAGAGTAGCAAGGACTAACATTAAGACAGAGTAGTAAGGACTTACTTTAAGACAGAGTAGCAAGGACTAACTTTAAGACAGAGTAGTAAGGCTAACTTTAAGAAAGAAAGTAAGGACTAACTTTAAGACAGAGTAGTAAGACTAACTTTAAGACAGAGTAGTAAGGACTAACTTTAAGACAGAGTAGTAAGGACTAACTTTAAGACAGAGTAGTAAGGACTAACTTTAAGACAGAGTAGTAAGACTAACTTTAAGACAGAGTAGTAAGACTAACTTTAAGACAGAGTAGTAAGACTAACTTTAAGAGATAGTAGTAAGGACTAACTTCAAGACGGAGTAGTAAGACTAACTTTAAGACAGAGCAGTAAGGACTAACTTTAAGACAGAATAGTAAGGACTAACTTTAAGACAGAGTAGCAAGGACTAACTTTAAGACAGAGTAGTAAGGACTAACTTTAAGACAGTGTAGTAAGGACTAACTTTAAGACAGAGTACGAAGGACTAACTTGAAGACAAAGTGGAAAGGACTGATTTTAAGACAGAGTAGCAAGGACTGATTTTAACACAGAGTAGCAAGGACTAGCTTTAAGACAGAGTAGGAAGGACTAACTTGAAGACAAAGTAGGAAGGACTGATTTTAAGACAGAGTAGCAAGGACTGATTTTAAGACAGAGTAGCAAGGACTGATTTTAAGACAGAGTAGCAAGGACTGATTTTAAGACAGAGTAGCAAGGACTAACTTTAAGACAGCGTAGCAAGGGCTAACTTTAAAACAGAGTAGCAAGGACTAACTTTAAGACAGAGTAACAAGGACTAACTTTAAGACAGAGTAACAAGGACTAACTTTAAGACAGAGTAACAATGACTAACTTTAAGACAGAGTAGTAAGACTAACTTCAAAACAGAGTAACAAGGACTAACTTTAAGACAGAACAGTAAGGACTAACTTTAAAACAGAGTAGTAAGGACGAACTTTAAGACAGAGTAGTAAGACTAACTTTAAAACAGAGTAGTAAGACTAACTTTAAAACAGAGTAACAAGGACTAACTTTAAGACAGAACAGTAAGGACTAACTTTAAAACAGAGTAGTAAGGACGAGCTTTAAGACAGAGTAGTAAGACTAACTTTAAAACAGAGTAGTAAGACTAACTTTAAGACAGAGTAACAAGGACTAACTTTAAGACAGAGTAGTAAGACTAACTTTAAGACAGAGTAGTAATGACTAACTTTAAAACAGATTAACAAGGACTAACTTTAACACAGAGTAGTAATGACTAACTTTAAAACAGAGTAGTAAGTACTAACTTTAAGACAGAGTAGTAAGGACTAACTTTAAGACAGAGTAGTAAGGACTAACTTTAAGACAGAGTAGTAAGACTAACTTTAAGACAGAGTAGTAAGACTAACTTTAAGACAGAGTAGTAAGACTAACTTTAAGAGATAGTAGTAAGGACTAACTTCAAGACAGAGTAGTAAGACTAACTTTAAGACAGAGCAGTAAGGACTAACTTTAAGACAGAATAGTAAGGACTAACTTTAAGACAGAATAGCAAGGACTAACTTTAAGACAGGGTAGTAAGGACTAACTTTAAGACAGAGTAGTAAGGACTAGCTTTAAGACAGAGTAGGAAGGACTAACTTGAAGACAAAGTAGGAAGGACTGATTTTTAGACAGAGTAGCAAGGACTGATTTTAAGACAGAGTAGCAAGGACTGATTTTAAGACAGAGTAGCAAGGACTAACTTTAAGACAGCGCAGCAAGGACTAACTTTAAAACAGAGTAGCAAGGACTAACTTTAAGACAGAGTAACAAGGACTAACTTTAAGACAGAGTAACAATGACTAACTTTAAGACAGAGTAGTAAGACTAACTTTAAAACAGAGTAACAAGGACTAACTTTAAGACAGAACAGTAAGGACTAACTTTAAAACAGAGTATTAAGGACGAACTTTAAGACAGAGTAGTAAGACTAACTTTAAAACAGAGTAGTAAGGACTAACTTTAAAACAGAGTAACAAGGACTAACTTTAAGACAGAGTAGTAAGACTAACTTTAAGACAGAGTAGTAATGACTAACTTTAAAACAGAGTAACAAGGACTAGCTTTAAGACAGAGTAGTAAGGACTTACTTTAAGACAGAGTAGCAAGGACTAACTTTAAGACAGAGTAGTAAGACTAACTTTAAGAAAGAAAAGTAAGGACTAACTTTAAGACAGAGTAGTAAGACTAACTTTAAGACAGAGTAGTAAGGACTAACTTTAAGACAGAGTAGTAAGGACTAACTTTAAGACAGAGTAGTAAGGACTAACTTTAAGACAGAGCAGTAAGGACTAACTTTAAGACAGAGTAGTAAGACTAACTTTAAGACAGAGTAGTAAGACTAACTTTAAGACAGAGTAGTAAGACTAACTTTAAGAGATAGTAGTAAGGACTAACTTCAAGACGGAGTAGTAAGACTAACTTTAAGACAGAGCAGTAAGGACTAACTTTAAGACAGAATAGTAAGGACTAACTTTAAGACAGAGTAGCAAGGACTAACTTTAAGACAGAGTAGTAAGGACTAACTTTAAGACAGTGTAGTAAGGACTAACTTTAAGACAGAGTACGAAGGACTAACTTGAAGACAAAGTGGAAAGGACTGATTTTAAGACAGAGTAGCAAGGACTGATTTTAACACAGAGTAGCAAGGACTAGCTTTAAGACAGAGTAGGAAGGACTAACTTGAAGACAAAGTAGGAAGGACTGATTTTAAGACAGTGTAGCAAGGACTGATTTTAAGACAGAGTAGCAAGGACTGATTTTAAGACAGAGTAGCAAGGACTAACTTTAAGACAGCGTAGCAAGGACTAACTTTAAAACAGAGTAGCAATGACTAACTTTAAGACAGAGTAACAAGGACTAACTTTAAGACAGAGTAACAAGGACTAACTTTAAGACAGAGTAGTAAGACTAACTTTAAAACAGAGTAACAAGGACTAACTTTAAGACAGAACAGTAAGGACTAACTTTAAAACAGAGTAGTAAGGACGAACTTTAAAACAGAGTAGTAAGACTAACTTTAAAACAGAGTAGTAAGACTAACTTTAAAACAGAGTAACAAGGACTAACTTTAAGACAGAACAGTAAGGACTAACTTTAAAACAGAGTAGTAAGGACGAACTTTAAGACAGAGTAGTAAGACTAACTTTAAAACAGAGTAGTAAGACTAACTTTAAAACAGAGTAACAAGGACTAACTTTAAGACAGAGTAGTAAGACTAACTTTAAGACAGAGTAGTAATGACTAACTTTAAAACAGAGTAACAAGGATTAACTTTAAAACAGAGTAGTAATGACTAACTTTAAAACAGAGTAGTAAGTACTAACTTTAAGACAGAGTAGTAAGGACTAACTTTAAGACAGAGTAGTAAGGACTAACTTTAAGACAGAGTAGTAAGGACTAACTTTAAGACAGAGTAGTAAGGACTAACTTTAAGACAGAGTAGTAAGGACTACTTTTAAGACAGAGTAGTAAGACTAACTTTAAGACAGAGTAGTAAGGACTAACTTTAAGACAGATTAGTAAGGACTAACTTTAAAACAGAGTATTAAGACTAACTTTAAGACAGAGTAGTAAGGGCTAACTTTAAAACAGAGTAGCAAGGACTGATTTTAAGACAGAGTAACAAGGACTAACTTTAAGACAGTGCAGTAAGGACTAACTTTAAGACAGAGTAGTAAGGGCTAACTTTAAGACATAGTAACAAGGACTGATTTTAAGACAGAGTAGTAAGGACTAATTTTAAGACATAGTAACAAGGACTGATTTTAAGACAGAGTAGTAAGGACTAACTTTAAGACAGAGTAGCAAGGACTAACTTTAAAACAGAGTAACAAGGACTAACTTTAAGACAGAGTAACAAGGACTAACTTTAAAACAGAGTTGTAAGGACTAACTTTAAGACAGCGTAGCAAGGACTAACTTTAAAACAGAGTAACAAGGACTAACTTTAAAACAGAGTAGTAAGGACTAACTTTAAGACAGCGTAGCAAGGACTAACTTTAAAACAGAGTAACAAGGACTAACTTTAAGACAGAGTAGTAAGGACTAACTTTAAGACAGAGTAGTAAGACTAACTTTTAGACAACGCAGCAATGACTAACTTTAAGACAGAGTAGCAAGGACTAACTTTAAGACAGAGTAGCAAGGACTAACTTTAAGACTGAGTAGCAAGGACTAACTTTTAGACAACGCAGCAACTTTAAGACAGAAAAACAAAGACTAACGTAAAGACAGAGGAGAAAGGAGTAACTTTAAGACACAATAACAAGGACTACCTTGAAGGTGGTTTAATTAATGAATGTACACCTCCTCTCCATGGGTGTGGTTGTATCTGCTTTGAAAGCCTGTACCATGTGATCGCTGAGTTGTGTGTGAAGCACAGGGTTGGCTGCAGTAACAGGGTTGATGCATGGGCATCGTTTCTGCTTGATGCGGTGGGTCATCTTCAGCTTCAGCTATACTTTGCTGCACGCCATGGATCCTCTGTGTTACAGTCAGTACAATGGAAGCTGTGTACGTTCATACCGGGAGCAACCGGGATTCCCCAAACGGCCTCTAGATTTCATTCAGGGAGTAGCCGGGAGCACGTGAACAGTACTTTTCCGTCACGCTGTGACCTTGAACGCATGGTCACGGCAACTTGGAAAGTCTGTTGGGGGAAAGCTCTGACATGAACACATTGCTATAAACTATTTTAAGGCCACAGTACCACGCTCATTCACAAAGACTGTGAGAAAACTGAGAGCGAGTTGAGAGTGAAACTGACCGCATTCCGACATGGCTGCCACAGCGGATTCCAGTGCCGAGTTCCACGAAATAGTTGATTATACTGAAGAGGAGTTAGAAGATATTTCAGCAGAGTTAGAAAAATATGAAAAATAAATGTTAGAAGAGTCAGACATTGGATTAAATGAAGAATTATGGGATGACAACGTGCACATTGACCCAGAAGATGATGTGCCATTTGCTGAGCTGTAGCCAACATGGCGACCGGCGACACGTGCACAGCCACTGCTTGAGTTCTCTGAGCCCACAGGACCAGGTTACTTATGATCTTGTGACACTCACCTGTGATTCAGCAGGAGTGGACACTGCCATGATCACTTGTGAATAGACTGTGGTGTAAAACATGTAGTTCTAGTGTTGTAAATAGTTGTCTGGAAGCCAGCAATGCATAATAGTAATTAGAAGTAGTTGTAGCAATAGTGAGAGAGTTGACAATTATAGTGTGTCACTTGTGACTCGCCCAGTGGGACCTTTTCCGCACACACACACACACGTACACATACACGCACACGTACACACACACACACGCACACACACACACACACACACACACACACACACACACACACACACACACACACGTACGCACGAACACACACGCAGCAATATATAATCACAGTATGCCTTTTTATTCATATGAAAAAATATGTTTGTTTTTTTCATTGCATAAGTCAGTGTTTAAAATTTAATATTCTGTGGTTTCTTATGTGTCTTCTTACTTGTATAGCTTTAATGTTTGTTGTTATCTGATTGTGTATGTAATTGTGAACATTTTTATCAACATTTGCCTTTTTTGCAAAATGTAAAGCGCTGGTGAGCATGTTTTTTTTATGGAATATGCGCTATACAAATAAACATTATTATTATTATTATTATTATTTTCCTTCAGGATGGAGTGGGATCACATCAGGTAGGCTCTCACTTTCATTTCACACGAGCATGTAGCATGGGCATGCCAAACTTGCATGATTGCAGGTTTTAATACAAATGTCACCATAAATTATTACAAAACTGGTGACAAACTGGTGACAACGACATGACAGTTTATGTAGAGACATACGACTCTGTACCAGATGATAGTACATGGTATTGTGATCGTACTTGTCGATTTTCATATTTCCCTGTCACTTAGTACGCACGTAGTAGACAGTTAAATCAACTGACCCATTTTGGGTTTTTGATGGTAAATGTAGGACTAGCAACATTGGCAGTTTCAAATAATTTCTATAAAGAGAGATTATTTCTAACACATTCGTGTGAAGAAAATTATTGCTGAACCTAATTCTTTGTGAAGGTGATGTTAAATGCCTCGGCCGGAACATTTACTGGTAGGAAACCATAACTTAAAGGGCAAGTTGTGGCACCATCCCGTCCGTTACCTGTTTTGATGTCAATGGATATTATGTGCTACAGATGGATACAAGACTTGCTTGATTGATTGAGCAATTTTAACTATGAAATATTATGGAAAAATATCAGGATACAGCTAGTTAAACAGTTGATATGAATTAATTGGAATTTCATATTCATGTGGAGGTATCGCTGTGTGAGACGTGAGCAATAGATTTTGTTGGCATGACTTTAGTTACGGCATGTGGTGTTCAATGAAGAATAAGTTTGAGGTTGACAATATAATTCTAACAATAATGAGACGTGTTAGGATTTCGGCTATGGCCTATGTGGTCAGCTGGGCTATAAACATGATGTGATGAGATTTGATTCAGGCATCTTGGCAAAATTCACTGTACGTAGTTAAATGGAGTGTGTGCGTCATGGATACGCACGTAGGCACGTGCACTCGCACGGAAGAGTGCACTTGTACCTGTACTTAATGGGTATATACAAGCTTACACGCACACACAAGTTAATGTTTATGGGCACATATAGTCCACTACATATATATGTGTGCGCGAGCCACATATTCACGTGTACCTATGTAGGTATTCTTTCATATACTGAAATTAGATGTGCTCATAGTTCATAAATATGTATATGTTTGCATTTGTTACGTTGTTGTGTCTGGTACTGCTCCTGTTTATATCTCTGATGTGTTCCATGCCTGTTCGCCTTCCTGTTCTCTTTGTTCTTCTTCTGATACTTGGCTATTTCAACATCCTTTGATACAGATGTAAGACTCATACTTTCTAATTGTTTCTCCATTCTGTAATTTTGTGAAATAAGCTGCCATTTTATTTGAGAAATGTGTCGATTTTTTCTCCTTTAAGACTTAATTTAATGCCCATCTTTTCCATAAATCCTTCTGCTTAATTAACCTTGTTGTTCTTCTGATCTTAAATTACATTGTTTTAATGTGTTCTTGTTGTGTCTTGTATAAAGGTGTTCTTGTTGTGTCTTGTATAAAGGTGTTCTTGTTGTGTTTTGTATAAAGGTGTTCTTGTTGTGTCTTGTATAAAGGTGTTCTTGTTGTGTTTGTATAAAGGTGTTCTTGTTGTGTCTAGTATAAAGGTGTTCTTGTTGTGTCTTGTATAAAGTGTTCTTGTTGTGTCTTGTATAAAGGTGTTCTTGTTGTGTCTTGTATAAAGGTGTTCTTGTTGTGTTTGTATAAAGGTGTTCTTGTTGTGTCTTGTATAAAGGTGTTCTTGTTGTGTTTGTATAAACGTGTTCTTGTTGTGTCTAGCATAAAGGTGTTCTTGTTGTGTCTTGTATAAAGGTGTTCTTGTTGTGTCTTGTATAAAGGTGTTCTTGTTGTGTCTTGTATAGAGGTGTTCTTGTTGTGTCTTGTATAAAGGTGTTCTTGTTGTGTCTTGTATAAAGGTGTTCTTGTTGTGTCTTGTATAAAGGTGTTCTTGTTGTGTCTTGTATAAGATGTTCTTGTTGTGTCTTGTATAAAGGTGTTCTTGTTGTGTCTTGTGTAAGGTGTTCTTGTTGTGTTTTGTATAAAGGTGTTCTTGTTATGTCTTGTATAAAGGTGTTCTTGTTGTGTTTTGTATAAAGGTGTTCTTGTTGTGTCTTGTATAAAGGTGTTCTTGTTGTGTTTTGTATAAAGGTGTTCTTGTTGTGTCTTGTATAAAGGTGTTCTTGTTGTGTTTTGTATAAAGGTGTTCTTGTTGTGTTTTGTATAAAGGTGTTCTTGTTATGTCTTGTATAAAGGTGTTCTTGTTGTGTCTTGTATAAAGGTGTTCTTGTTGTGTCTTGTGTAAGGTGTTCTTGTTGTGTTTTGTATAAAGGTGTTCTTGTTGTGTCTTGTGTAAAGGTGTTCTTGTTGTGTCTTGTATAAAGGTGTTCTTGTTATAATATAATTACAATATTTATATAGCACAAAAACTTGATAAAATCAAATCTAAGCGCTGAAACAAACACACACGCACGCACGCACGCACACACACGCACGCACGCACGTACGCACGCACACACACACACACACACACACACACACACACACACACACACACACACACACACACGCATGGCTATAAATGTGGAGAAAGAATAAAAGCAATGGAAAATTATAGAGAGCATATTATATACAATTATATATTACAATGTGATTCCCCTCTTAGCGGAGACAGGCTGCAGAGGTGGTTGAGTGAGGTCAGGATTTTATGCAGAGGAGAAAAGGTGAGTTTTGAGAGCGGACTTGAAGGAGACAAAAGTAGGTTGCTGACGGACAGAGAGAGGAAGTTTGTTCCAGGAAAGTGGACCAGAAACAGAGAAGGCTCGGCGACCATAGGTATTGAGCTTAGTGCGTGGAAAGCGAAAAGTCAGAGGATCGGAGGCAGAGCGGAGGGTACGTGAGGGAACATAAATCTCAAGTAGTCTTGACAGGTAATCGGGGACTGCGTTATTAAGGCTTTTGTAGCACATGGTGTCTGGTTTGTACTGTATGCGCTTTGATACAGTGAAGTTGTGTCAGGAGAGGAAATATGTGGTCAGCTTTTTTCTTTTTGAGTACAAGGCGTGCAGCATTATTTTGAATGCTCTGTAGGATGTGAATGGTGGAGGCAGGAAGACCAGACAGGAGTGAATTGCAATAGTCAATGTTGTGTCTTGTATAAAGGTGTTCTTGTTGTGTTTTGTATAAAGGTGTTCTTGTCATGTCTTGTATAAAGGTGTTCTTGTTGTGTTTTGTATAAAGCTGTTCTTGTTGTGTCTTGTGTTCGATAAAGTCTTCTGCACTTTTGTTTTAGGATTGATAACTGGGTACATGTATTTAGTGCATTTTTGGCTCTAGGGAGATGAGATGTGCGAGAGCAGTTTAGGTAGTTTATGCTCGTTTTTATATATGTTTTGGTTAAATTTGCATTCAGGAATGTTTTTCTTTAAATCCATTGTGCGATAGATTGGACGGAGTGGTCAGCGTTGGGGGCATGTCCTTGGATTGTGTGCGCGAATGCGTTACTGTGTGTACTTGATTTTCTTTTCCTTTTTTTGTTGTTGTTGAAGTTTTGTATCTTTTGAAGTGGTTATAGCCCTAATTATTATTATTATTATTATGAACATTTAGTACGCCTAATCAAATTAATGCCCTAGGCGTTTACAATGGCAAAACATATAACCAGAATCACAAGCACACACACCCACAGAAGCACCCACACACACACAAACACACACACACACACACACAAACACACACACAGCATGACATGCAAATACAATGACACATTGACACTAAGACACTATAATGTCACCATTACATTACATGGGGGGAAGGGGGCAGAGATTACCAGTTTTGGGAAACAGGTAAGTTTTGAGGGAGCGTTTGAATGTGGACAGAGAGGGTGAGTATCTAAGAGAGCGAGGTAACTGATTCCAGATGGTTGAAGCTTGATAGGAAATGTGACTGTATGCAGTCGGCTGGGCTTTAAACAACAACAACAATAACAATAACAGTATTCGTTCTGTCACACTGGATTTTACCATGTGAAACTCAGGCTGATACTCGTAGACAGCACATCGCCGCAGTGCAGCGCCACTCATCTTTTCTGACTTCTAGGGAAGAGACCAGGAAACTTGACCTAGTTCTTCAATATTTTATACCAGGGCAGTCTGGAATGCCGTGCTCTTCACAATGTTCAACTGCCATGGGATCTTTAGCGTGTGCAAGGCGGAAATCACATGGGTCTGTCTCTTTTTTTTCCATCCCCTTATGAAAATTCGAACGTTCAAATCGACTTTTTGTCAAAACGAAGAGAAAAGTTGAGGTCTCTATGGAAATGAACCTTAAAACTTTCAATTTAGTTATTGGCAAGTGAACGTCTGAACCACTCTGCCACTCTTCTATCATTACTATCATTATCTTATTATTGTCAGTATTATTATTATTATCATAATCATCAATATTAATGTAACATTATTATTATTGTTACTATTATTACTATTATTATTATCATTATCATTATTATTGTTGTTGCTGTTATTGTTATTATCATTATTATTATTGTTATTACTATTATCACATCATCATTGTCATCACCATCATCATCATCATCATCATCACCAGAGCAACATGAACGTCACCAGCACAAGCATCACTCCTGATCCACTGAACATCAGTGACCACTGTCCGGGTGTAGACTACATCATGAATCAGAACCATACAAACTTCACAGTCCTACAGGAAAATGTGTCAAGCTGTAGTTATTGGACACTTCATGGTTTTCTGGCACACCAGAGAGTGGTGTACGGGATGTGTGATGAGTTCACTACTTTCTGTCTTTTGCATGTAGTGGTACCACAGGGTATGTTGGTACGGGTTCGAATCCAACATTTGGCATACTGGAGTGACTGTTGCAAATGGAGAACACAAATATTTGAACACGATTCTGCTTGGACAACAGGATACCGTAGTAAACGTATAAAAGAAGTGTACATAGAATCATCTGGAAACAGCATGTCTTTTGTGCACTATAACAAGTCTTTAGTCAGACTACATATACAGGCAATTGAGGATCACAGTTTTATTAAGGTATCCACGTCACCCTATTGTGGGTACATGATATTGCCACACCAGAGTTTCCATTGGACAGCTTCTCACGATATCTGGGGAAAAGTGACGGCACCTCCTGGCTGTGTCATCATGTTCAGTTTTCAGGGAACATCGTACAGATCGTACACACCTCACACGTATGCAGACTTGATTTATACACAGCCAGATACACGTCAATGTGTCTTGCGTGTGCTCAGAAATTTATCACCTCGCGTTTTCTCTACGACACATGTTCAAATTCATGTGAGCAGTCTACGTCGTGCGTTATTACATGAGAGTGTCAGTCTGAAAATTTTATTTTCCTTTCACCCAGAGACACTTAAACCCCATCAGTTACCAAGTGGACTGTTCAACTGTTCTGTCGATCACTATTCCAGCTTTCAGCATCACCTGGACTGTAACCTGAAGTCAGAGTGTGAAGATGGACAGGATGAAACAGAACACTGTCCCTTCAGCAGTCCTGAGTGTCAGGGTTTGGTAGCTTCACGTGACAAATGTTTTGCATTGGTGAAGTTAGATGCTCGTTTGCCTCCTGCACTGGCACCATGTGAGTGTCAGAAGATCGGTCGACAGCTGGCTTCCATCAAAACCAGACAGGAACATATCGACATCCTGCAAATCTTTAAATACTTTTACAACTTTTGTATGTTCTCAGGTTTGTTATCAGGCTGGAAGTTTGTGCCTTTTATGTATAGCATGCTCCGTCATTGGTCTGATGACACAATCGTCTACAACATGATTCATATCAAGCACCCCTGGCACAACCCCAAAAGGTGTTTTTTTTCATCATTGTCTGGACGAACACATAGTATATATTACCGCAGGTTCACGCCATATACTTTGTGAAGTGAAATCACAATCACAAAACCTGTATTCTGTTAAAACAGTAATGTTCCCTGTTTTAGACACAACCCTGTCCCTTTTGACACAGACACAGCAGACATTATCAGATTTTCCAGAGGGTCACATATCACATGAATTTTTGTCCTGTGATCTTCAAGTTAGCGGTGGACAAATGACGTATACAAGATTGTGCGTGTTCTGGAACATGAGCACTAAGAACACAGACACACTGACTTTTCCTGGAAAACACACTGGGTACTCCATTGTCATGTTTGTCTGTGATGATGACATGACAACACTGCCTTACACCCTGGTGTGTGACTTCAGACACGACTGTCCAGATCACAGCGATGAATCATTCTGTCAACATCCTTCATGCAATGGTTTTCTGTGCACCAATGGTCAGTGTATGTTGGACAACCAACATTGTGATGACCACGCAGATTGTCTGGATGACTCTGATGAGGTCAGCTGCCATAGCAGCTTCCAGTACTACCCGAAACAGGCCAACAAACATCAGCGACTTTTCATCAACCTGGATGGTACAGGTTACTTTACTCAGCAGCTGATGACATCTCATCAGTCTTGTCCTGACACTCATTTCTGGTGTACAGAAGACTGGTTGTACTGTCTCCCTGTCTACACTCGATGTAATGGATTTTCTGACTGTACATATGGTGAAGATGAACAAGACTGTGAGACATTCACCTGTCCTGGTTTCTATAGATGTCGCAGTTCTAAAGTTTGTGTTCATGGAGATCATCTGTGTGATGGCTGGAGTCAGTGTCCACAGCGTGATGATGAATGGCTGTGTGACATGGCCTGTCCTGATGGCTGTCAATGTCAAGGTCAATCTTTCTCATGTCACCAGGCTTTCGGTGCTGACCTCTTTTCCCAGCTTCGCTACATGGACGCCACAGGTTCAGGAATGACGCTGTGTGATTTCAGTAAAAATACATATCTCATTGATCTGAGTCTTTCCCATTGTTCTCTTGTCAGTGTATCAAGTGTGACGCTTCGTAACCTACAATCCCTTGATCTGACCCACAACCACCTGATAATTATGGATAGGATTGTTTTTCTCAAGCTGTGGAATTTAAGAAATGTATTTTTAGCAAACAACCCTCTGACGTTACTAAGCGGTAGGCAATATTTTCTGTTCCATTATACTCTGACAAAAATTGATGCTTCAAGAACACGTGTCCAGATACTTAACAGTAAGTGGCCCATGTACTTGCCCCAAGTCACACAGTTGGATTTATCATTAACTGGCATTGAAACAATCAGTCCCAGAGCAGTACAATGTCTGCCACAGCTGACTGAACTGGACGTCAGGGGAAATTCCGTGACCACGTTTCCCTTGGATGCATTGTCAATGTGGAAGCATCTGAAAATCATATTCTCCTCAAATCATAGGCTTTGTTGCATGAATTTACATCTAAAACAGTCGCACACAATACGTTGTGTATCACGCCAACCCATGTTCTTTTCCTGTGAATATTTGCTACCAACTGAACAATACAGGTTTTTCTTTTGGTTACTTAGTATGTTCTCCATTTTAGGGAATTTGGTTTGTTTCATAGCAGCATTCGTGCACAAGAACATGTTTGGAGGTACATTCATCACGTTCATTGCCTATTTCCAGATTGCTGACTTCTGCATGGGAATCCACGTCAGTATGGTTACAGTGGCCAATGAAATGTTCTATGGAAAATACATCTACTTTGAAAAGACATGGATCACCAGTGTAACTTGTAAAGTTGCTGGTTTTCTTTCCCTTCTGTCCAGTGAGGTGTCAGTTCTGATCATCTGGTTCATGACACTGGATCACATCATAATCTTTTGTTTTCCGTTAACTACGTGGACATTCAACAGACGTCTGACAACTGCAGCTTGTGCAGTGTCATGGTGTGTTGGACTTGTGTTGTCTGTGATACCTTTTCTTCCCGGACTGTCATACTGGGGCCTTGATGGCCAGTCTGGTCTGTGTCGTCTGGCTCTATCTGATAGTAACTCCAAAGAAGTGTTCAGGTGGTTCACAGTCACTGTTGTATTTAACTGTATCCTGTGCTCTGTGGTGGTTGTTGGTCAACTCATCATTTACATACGAACACCTATCCATCCAATCCTGATGGATCCCACAAAGAAACTGATTTATTTTTCAGTCCACCTGTTGATAAAAGTTGCTGTAACAGATGCTGTGTGCTGGTTCTCCCTTGGTCTGACCAATATGATGGCTCTAAATGACAGTGGCTCCTCAGACAACACTCATGTGACCATGGTTGTATTCCTACTACCAATCAACTGTGCACTCAACCCACTGCTGTACATATGGACTGTTGTAACACAACTACAGCAACAAGAACAGGAAGAGAGACTGTTACACGTGATAAAATCACGACGTCTACTGTTGGACAAAAACAGTTCATCAACAAATTGCCGAAGGACTTGATCATTATCAGAGTCTGTTTTCAAAGAGCTGTAGAGCTGTCTGTTGTGTATCTGCATGTCAGCCTGTATATAAGGCC
The DNA here is from genome assembly GCA_030674185.1 of Monoplex corrugatus. Taxonomy (NCBI): domain Eukaryota; kingdom Metazoa; phylum Mollusca; class Gastropoda; order Littorinimorpha; family Ranellidae; genus Monoplex; species Monoplex corrugatus. The sequence goes on along the minus strand of JAPXFY010000053.1, from coordinate 116,402 downwards.
TTCACCAGGACCAGTGCTGACTCTGATTATAAATGTGTCTGCTGTCAATGTCCATGTCAACCTGTACTTGAAGCCTTCATTAGGACCAGTGAACTGACCATTTTCATTGAATCCAGACCACTGTTATTTTGGGACCCAGAGTTCACGCAAAATGGGTAATATGGGTAATGGTTGAATATTTCATTATTTTTCGATATGTAAGAAAAAAAAACGAACGGAGCAAAGTGCGATCTGTACTGCTGTGGCTCACATTATTGAGTTATTTTGATATATATGTAGCCTTGGAGCTGAGTATGTCATTCACAGTGAAACATGCTAGGTTGCTTTTATAGGGCCTTTCTTACATGTAGTCGAGAAAATGAAGCCATTTTAGTTGGTTCAACTCATTAGAACTCCTGAAGCCACACAGCACAGGAAATGGTTCAACTCATTAGAACTCCTAAAGGCACACAGCACAGGAAATGGTACACCTCACCAGAACTCCTGAAGGCACACAGCCCATGAAATGGTACAACTCATTAGAACACCTGAAGGCACACAGCACAGGAAATAGTACAACTCATTAGAACTCCTGAAGGCACACAGCACAGGAAATGGTACTACTCATCAGAACTTCTCAGTCATACAACACAGGAAATAGTACAACTCATTAGAACTCCTGAAGGCATACAGCACAGTAAATGGTACAACTCATTAGAACTCCTGAACCCACACAGCACAGGAAATGGTACAACTCATTAGAACTCCTGAAGGCACACAGCACAGTAAATGGTACAACTCATTAGAACTCCTGAAGGCACACAGCACAGGAAATGGTACAACTCATCAGAACTTCTGAGTCACACAACACAGGAAATAGTACAACTCATTAGAACTCCTGAAAGCATACAGAACAGTAAATGGTACAACTCATTAGAACTCCTGAACCCACACAACACAGGAAATGGTACTACTCATTAGAACTCCTGAAGACACAGCACAGGAAAAAGTACAACTCATTAGAACTCCTGAAGGCACACAGCACAGTAAATGGTACAACTCATTAGAACTCCTGAAGGCAGACAGCACAGGAAATGGTACAACTCATTAGAACTCCTGAAGGCAGACAGCACAGGAAATGGTACAACTCATTAGAACTCCTGAAGGCACACAGCACAGGAAATGGTACAACTCATTAGAACTCCTGAAGGCACACATCACAGGAAATAGTACAACTCATTAGAACTCCTGAAGGCAGACAGCACAGGAAACGGTACAACTCATCAGAACCCTGAAGGCACACAACACAAGAAATGGTACAAATCATTTGAACACCTGAAGATATACATCACAGGAAATAGCACAATTTATTAGAACACCTGAAGGCACACAGCACAGGAAATGGTACAACTCATTAGAACTCCTGAAGGCAGACAGCACAGGAAATGGTACAACTCATTAGAACTCCTGAAGGCAGACAGCACAGGAAATGGTACAAATCATTAGAACTTCTGAAGGTACACAACACAGGAAATAGTACAAATCATTAGAACACCTGAAGGCACAAAAGACAGGAAATGGTACAACTCATTAGAACACCTGAAGGCACACAGCACAGGAAATGGTACAAATCATTAGAACTTCTGAAGGTACACAACACAGGAAATAGTACAACTCATTAGAACTCCTGAATGCACACAGCACATGAAATGGTACAACTCACCAGAACTCATGAATGCACACAGCACAGGAAATGATACAACTCATCAGAACGTCTGAGGCACACAACACAGGAAATGGTACAACTCATTAGAACTCCTGAAGGCAGACAGCACATGAAATGGTACAACTCAACAGAACTCCTGAAGGCACACAGCACATGAAATGGTACAACTCAACAGAACACCTGAAGGCACACGGCACAGGAAATGGTACAACTCATTAGAACTCCTGAAGGCACATAACACAGGAAATGGTACAACTCAGCTGCCTCCTCTTTCTCGCCCATTATGTAACACATCAGTCCCAATTTCGGATTCAGCTAAAAACCTTGGTGTCTGCATTGACTCTACCCTCTCCATGAACAACTTTGTTTCTCAAACTGCCAGATCTTGCTACTATCACCTCCATCGTATAAGCCTGATCAGGAAGTATCTCTCTGTCGAAACAACTGCAAAACTCGTTCTCTCCTTCATAATGTCTCGCATTGACTATTGCAATTCACTCCTGTCTGGTCTTCCTGCCTCCACCATTCACATCCTACAGCGCATTCAAAACAATGCTGCACGCCTTGTACTCAAAAAGAAAAAAGCTGACCACATATCTCCTCTCCTGGCACAACTTCACTGGCTTCCTGTATCAAAGCGCATACAGTACAAACTAGACACCATGTGCTACAAAAGCCTCAATAACGCAGCCCCCGATTACCTGTCAAGCCTACTTGAGATCTATGTTCAATCACGTACCTCAGCTCTGCCTCCGATCCTCTGACTTTTCGCTTTCCACGCACTAAGCTCAATACCTATGGTCCACGAGCCTTCTCTGTTTCTGGTCCGCTCTCCTGGAACAAACTTGCTTTCTCAGTCCGTCAGCAACCTACTTTTATCTCCTTCCGGAGGGGAATCACATTGTAATATATAATTGTATATAATATGCTCTCTATAATTTTCCATTGTTTTTATTCTTTCTCCCCATTTATAGCCTTGTGTGTGTGTGTGTGTGTGTGTGTGTGTGTGTGTGTGTGTGGTGTGTGTGTGTGTGTGTGTGCGTGGGTGCGTGTGTGTGCGTGCGTGTGTATGCGTGCGTGCGTGTGTGTGTGTTTCAGCGCTTAGATTTGATTTTATCAAGATTTTGTGCTATATAAATATTGTAATTATTATTATTATTATTATAACTCCTGGAGGCACACAGCACAGGAAATATTACAACTCATTAGAACTCCTGAAGGCACACAGCGCAGGAAACAGTACAACTCTTTAGAACTCCTGAAGGCACGCAGCACAGGAAATGGTTCAACTCATTAGAACTTCTGAAGGTACACAGCACAGGAAATAGTACAACTCATTAGAACTCCTGAAGGCTCACAGCACAAGAAAAAGTACAACTCATTATAACTCCTGAAGGCACACAGCACAGGGAATGGTAAAACTCAACAGAACTCGTGAAGGCACACAGCACAGGAAATAGTACAACTCATTAGACCTCCTGAAGGCAAGCAGCACAGGAAATGGTTCAACTCATTAGAACTTCTGAAGCCACACAGCACAGGAAATAGTACAACTCATTAGAACTCCTGAAGGCACACAACACAGGATATAGTACAACTCATTAGAACTCCTGAAGGCACACAACACTCGAAATGGTTCAACTCAGTAGAACACCTTAAGGCACACAGCACAGGAAATGGTACAACTCATTAGAACTCCTGAATGTGTACAGCAGAGGAAAAAGTTCAACTCATCAGAACTCCTGAAGATATACATCACAGGAAATGGTACAACACATCAGAAACCCTGAAGGCACACAGCACGGGAAATAGTACAACTCATTAGAACACCTCAAGGCACACAGCACAGGAATTATTACAACTCATTAGAACTCCTGAAGGTGTACAGCACAGGAAATGGTACAACTCACCAGAACTCCTGTAGGCACACAGCACAGGAAATGGTACAATCATCAGAACTCCTGAAGGCACACAGCACAGGAAATGGTACAACTCATTAGAACACCTGAAGGCACACAGTACAGGATATTGTACAATTCATTAGAACACCTGAAGACACACAGCACAGGAAATAGTTCAACTCATTAGAACTCCTGAAGCCACACAGCACAGGAAGTGGTACAACTCCTTAGAACTCCTGAAGGCACACAGCACAGGAAATGTTACAACTCATTAAACTTCTGAAGGCACATAACACAGGAAATGGTACAACTCATCAGAACTCCTGAAGGTACACAGCACAGGAAATAGTACAACTCATTAGAACTCCTGAAGGCACACAGCACAGGAAATGGTACAATTCATTAGAACACCTGAAGGCACACAGCACAGGAAATAGTACAACTCATTAGAACTCCTGAAGGCACAGCACAGGAAATAGTACAATTCATCAGAACTCCTGAAGGCACATAACACAGGAAATAGTACAATTCATTAGAACACCTGAAGGCACACAGCACAGGAACTAGTACAACTCATTAGAACTACTGAAGGCATACAGCAGAGGAAAAAGTTCAACTAATCAGAACTCCTGAAGATATACATCACAGGTAATAGTTCAACTCATTAGAACTCCTGAAGCCACACAGCACAGGAAATGGTACAACTCATTAGAACTCCTGAAGTCACAGAGTACAAGAAATAATACAACTCATTAGAACTCCTGAAGGCAGACAGCACAGGAAATGGTACAACTCATTAGAACTCCTGAAGGCAGACAGCACAGGAAATGTTACAACTCATTTGAACTCCTGAAGGCACACAGCACAAGATTTGTTACAACTCCTCAGAACACCTGAAGGCACACAGCACAGGAAATGGTACAACTCATCAGAACTTCTGAGGCACACAACACAGGAAATGGTACAACTCATTAGAACTCATGAAGGCAGACTGCACAGGAAATGGTACAACTCATCAGAACTCCTGAAGGCACACAGCACATGAAATGGTACAACTCAGTAGAACACCTTAAGGCACACAACACAGGAAATGGTACAACTCATTAGAACTCCTGAAGGCAGACAGCACAGGAAATGGTACAACTCATCAGAACTCCTGAAGGCACACAGTGCAGGAAATGGTACAAATCATTTGAATGCCTGAAGATATACATCACAGGAAATAGTACAATTTATTAGAACTCCTGAATCCACACAGCATAGGAAGTGGTACAACTCATTAGAACTCCTGAAGGCACACAGCACAGGAAATAGTACAACTCAATAGAACTCCTGAAGGCACGCAGCACAGGAAATGGTACAACTCATTAAACTTCTGAAGGCACATAACACAGGAAATAGTACAACTCATTATAACTACTGGAGGCACATAGCACAAGAATTGGTACAACTCATCAGAACTCCTGAAGGGACACAGCACAGGAAATATTACAACTCATTAGAACTCCTGAAGGCGCACAGCACAGGAAATAGTACAACTCTTTAGAACTCCTGAAGGCACGCAGCACAGGAAATGGTTCAACTCATTAGAACTTCTGAAGGTACACAGCATAGGAAAGAGTACAACTCATTACAATTCCTGAAGGCACACAGCACAAGAAAAAGTACAACTCATTATAACTCATGAAGGCACACAGCACAGGGAATGGTAAAACTCAACAGAACTCGTGAAGGCACACAGCACAGGAAATAGTACAACTCATTAGAACTCCTGAAGATACGCAGCACAGGAAATGGTTCAACTCATTAGAACTTCTGAAGGTACACAGCACAGGAAATAGTACAACTCATTAGAACTCCTGAACACACACAGCTCAAAGAAAAAGTACAACTCATTATAACTCCTGAAGGCACACAGCACAGGGAATGGTAAAACTCAACAGAAATCGTGAAGGCACACAACACATGAAATGGTACAACTCAGTAGAACACCTTAAGGCACACAGCACAGGAAATGGTACAACTCATTAGAACTCCTGAAGGTGTTCAACATAGGAAAAAGTTCAACTCATCAGAACTCCTGAAGATATACATCACAGGAAATGGTACAAATCATCAGAAACCCTGAAGGCACACAGCACTGGAAATGGTACAACTCATTAAAACACCTCAAGGAACACAGCACAGGAATTATTACAACTCATTAGAACTCCTGAAGGTGTACAGCACAGGAAATGGTACAACTCACCAGAACTCCTGTAGGCACACAGCACATGAAATGGTACAATCACCAGAACTCATGAAGGCACACAGCACAAGAAATGGTACAACTCATTAGAACTCCTGAAGACACTCAGTACAGGAAATGGTAAATCTCATCAGAACTCCTGGAGGCACACAGCACAGGAAATGGTACAACTCATTAGAACACCTGAAGGCACACAGTACAGGATATTGTACAATTCATTAGAACACCTGAAGACACAGCACAGGAAATAGTTCAACTCATTAGAACTCCTGAAGCCACACAGCACAGGAAGTGGTACAACTCATTAGAACTCCTGAAGGCACACAGCACAGGAAATGGTACAACTCATTAAGCTTCTGAAGGCACATAACACAGGAAATGGTACAACTCATCAGAACTCCTGAAGGTACACAGCACAGGAAATAGTACAACTCATTAGAACTCTTGAAGGCACACAGCACAAGAAATAGTACAACTCATTATAACTCCTGGAGGCACACAGCACAGGAATTGGTACAACTCATCAGAACTCCTGAAGGAACACAACACATGAAATGGTACAACTCATTAAAACACCTGAAGGCACACAGCACAGGAAATATACAACTCATTAGAACTACTGAAGGCATACAGCAGAGGAAAAAGTTCAACTAATCAGAACTCCTGAAGATATACATCACAGGAAATAGTTCAACTCATTAGAACTCCTGAAGGCACACAGCACAGGAAATGGTAAGACTCATTAGAACTCCTAATGGCACACAGCACAGGAAATATTACAACTCATTAGAACTCCTGAAGGCACACAGTACAAGAAATAGTACAACTCATTAGAATTCCTGAAGGCAGACAGCACAGGAAATGGTACAACTCACCAGAACTCCTGAAGGCACACAGCACAGGAAATGTTACAACTCATTTGAACTCCTGAAGGCACACAGCAGAGGAAATGTTACAACTCATTAGAACACCTGAAGACACACAGCACAGGATTTGTTACAACTCCTCAGAACACCTGAAGCCACACAGCACAGGAAATAGTTCAACTCATTAGAACTCCTGAACGCACACAGCACAGGAAATAATGCAACTAATTAGAACTCCTGAAGATATACATAACAGGAAATAGTTCAACTCATTTGATCTCCTGAAGGCATACAGCAGACGAAAAAAATCAACTCATCAGGACTCCTGAATATATACATCAAAGGAAATAGTTCAAATCATTAGAACTCCTGAAGCCACACAGCACAGGAAATGGTACAGCTCAACAGAACTCCTGAAGGCAGCCAGCACAGGAAATGGTACAACTCATTAGAACTCCTGAAGGCACACAGCACAGGAAATGGTACAAATCATCAGAACTCCTGAAGGCACACAACGCAGGAAATGGTACAAATCATTTGAATACCTGAAGATATACATCACAGGAAATAGTACAATTTATTAGAACTCCTGAAGACACAGAACACAGGAAATGGTACAACTCATTAGAACTCCTGAAGGCACACAGCACAGGAAATGGTACAACTCATTAGAACCCCTGAAGGCACAAAAGATAGGAAATGGTACAACTCATTAGAACACCTAAAGACACACAGCACAGGAAATAGTACAACTCATTGGAACTCCTGTAGGCACACAGCACAGGAAATGTTACTACTCCTCAGAACACATGAAGGCACACAGCACAGGAAATGATACAACTCATCAGAACACCTGAAGGCACACAGCACAGGAAATGGTACAACTCATTAGAACTCCTGAAGGCACACAGCACAGGAAATGATACAACTCATCAGAACACATGAAGGCACACAGCACAGGAAATGATACAACTCATCAGAACACATGAAGGCACACAGCTCATTAAATGGTGCAACTCATTAGAACTCCTGAAGGCACACAACACATGAAATGGTACAACTCATTAGAACACCTGAAGATATACATCGCAGGAAATAGTACAACTTATTAAAAGTCCTGAAGGCACACAGCACTGGAAATGGTACAACTCATTAGAACACCTGAAGGCACACAGCACAGGAAATAGTACAACTCATCAGAACTCCTGAAGGCACACAGCACAGGAAATGGTACAACTCATTAGAACACCTGAAGGCACACAGCACAGGAAATAGTAAAACTCATCAGATCTCCTGAAGGCACACAGTACAGGAAATGGTACAACTCATTCCCTCTAGTGGTGGTAACATCGCCAAAGGCTGAAAATGTGCTCTCTCTCTCTCTGTCTCTCTCTCTGTGTCTCTCTCTGTGTCTTTCTCTCTCTCTTTCTCTCTCTCTTTCTCTCTCTCCCAATCTCTCTCTTTTTCTCTGTGTCTCTGTCTCTGTCTCTCTCACTCTCTCACTCACTCTCTCTTTCTCTCTCTCTGGTTTTTGCTTTTGCTTATATAGTGGGAGGGGTCAATGCTGGTTGGTTAAGGCGACAGTTTGGTGATTTGTGTGTCTGCTTGGGTGCTGGTTTGTTTCCAGGAAACGAATCTTTGTCTGAAAACTTTCTGTTGGTGAAGACATCACCGTTATCGGGACACATTACACCCAAAGGGAATTACGGTACAAAGGTAAGTCCGCAGGCTTTTGTCATGACAATGAACATCTCTGTCCCAGTTGGATATGCCGTTATGATCAGTGTCAAAAACATGGTGAAGTACTATCACAATGCGCATGTCCAGCTGTTTGCAGATGACAGCACTGGATTCTACATCTTAGGGTGGAACAGACATGTGGAATGGCTGTATGACTTGGTGCTCCACACCCCAACATTCCGTGTTGATTATTGCAATGACAAATGCCTGGACGTGCAGTGTTTCAGACTGTTCTTTTCCTTTCACCCTGAAAGTCAAACACCCCAAAAGTTGTCTAGTGGACTATACAACTGTTCTGTTGATCACTATTCCAGCTTTCAGCACCACCTAGACTGTAACTTGATGAGACAGTGCGAAGATGGACAGGACGAAACAGAACACTGTCCCTTCAGCAGTCCTGAGTGTCAGGGTTTGATAGCATTATGTAACCGTTGCTACACATTTGTCTGTGTTCCAGATGTGAGTAGTGTTGGAAACCGTTTCATCGAATCATCAAACAACTACTGCTACTCTTTTGGGGGCGTCACTGGAATGCCCAAATGTGAGGAGGACTGGATTAGAATAGTTGACAGTTTAACATATCCATACTTGTATATCCCTGAATGGATTTGGTTCAACTTGACCATTGGTAACATGTCGTTTCCCAACATGTACAAAAAGAACGTCATAAGTGAAGACAGGACTGTTGTTTACCATTCTGTTCAGTATCCATATGTATGGAATTATCAGCCCCAAAAGACACCATCATGTATCTACAGTCTGAACGCTCAGTTTGAGGCAGATGACTGTAATTTTGTCTATCATGAAAATACATCCAGAGTAATGTGTGAATATATGACAAATCAGACCCACCATCCTTCACAGGCAATCACGTTCACCAGGACACCTTTTCCTATCCATACACACCAATCTCTGATGGCGTGTCCTGATGGTCACGTGACACACACATTTCTACTGTGTGGTTCATATCAGAATGACGTGTGTGGTCAAGGTCACACATCTTCATGTACTTTTTCTGATCACTTTTCACACAGTCATGGTGGGTTTGAATCTACAGTTGGTCACGTCACTTTTGTCCCTTTATTTACCTGTGATGATGATGTCACCACGCTGTCATTCACACTGGTATGTAACTTCCTACAAGACTGTCAGGATAAGAGTGATGAGTCTTTCTGTAAACATCCTCCTTGTGTCAACAAGTTTACCTGTACTAATGGTCAGTGTGTGTCCTATGATGTTGTCTGTGACAAAGTGTTCCATTGTCAGGACAAATCAGATGAACTGAACTGTGAAATGTACAGATACAAACAAATTGACCAGGCAGAGTTTTTTCCATTTCCTGTTCTTGTTGATTTTGATGGTATCAACACTTTCATTTCAACCCCAATAAAGTCCAATGAGTCCTGTCATGACAGCCACTATCGTTGTCCTGGTAAATTCAATGACTGCCTGCCTGTCTACACACGATGCAATGGAATGTTCGACTGTTTGGATCACGAGGATGAAAGGGGATGTCATGAATTGGCGTGTCCAGGTTTTTTTCGATGCAGGACTTCCATAATATGTCTACATGGTGATCATCTCTGTGATGGCTGGCCTCACTGCCCACTGTATGATGATGAATTGTCGTGTGATGTGACCTGTCCTGTTGGCTGTCTGTGTCAGGGTTACACATTTCTGTGTCATCAGCCTTTCTCTGCTCACCTCTTTCCACAACTCCGTTACCTGGATGTTACAGGTACAGGAATGAATTTGTCTGATGTGAGTAATTATACCTATCTTATTCGTTTGATTCTTGTTCAGTGTTCTTTGACTGTCCTGTCCAACATAAAGTTGCCCAACTTACAGTTTCTTGATCTCACTGGCAACAAACTACAACATCTCAATATGACTTTTTTGTTGGTTTAGAAAACCTACAGACACTGTCCATGTCCAACAATCCTATCACCTCACTCTTCTCTGACCCATCGTCTGATATTCTGCAAAGTGCACTCACAATGATAGATTTGTCATATACCACACTGGCAGTGTTTAACACCGAAGTCTTGTCCAAGTTCGTGAATTTGCAGACACTGAATTTAACGTTTACTACTACCAATACTATCAGCACTGGTGGTTTTCAGTTTACACCCAAGTTAACGGCATTGTACATGGAAGGTAGTCCTGTGAAAACATTTCCACCTGACATCTTCAAAGATCTTGTCCATCTCCATGTCATATCATCACTGAATTCTAAATTGTGCTGCAAAGAAATACTACCACATAACTTTGATGAAGCGTTTTGCTATTCCCCAAAGACGACATTTCATCATGTGAAGATTTACTTCAATCAGCAATGTACCGAGTGTTTCTCTGGCTGATCAGCTGTCTGTCAGTGACTGGTAACATCTTCTGTTTTGTTGTACGTTTGTGTGCACAGAAGAATACTTCTTCAAGTGGATTCAGTGTGTTTGTCACCAACCTGACCATGGCTGACTTTCTGATGGGTGTCTACATTGCTATTATTGGTGTGGCTGATGAACTGTTCCGTGGTAGATATCTTTATTATGATGACACATGGACAAGCAGTGTGGCCTGTAAAGTGGCTGGTGTTCTGTCTTTACTGTCCAGTGAAGTATCAGCTCTGTCCATTTGGCTCATCACACTGGATCGTTTCATTGTCCTTCGTTTTCCATTCAGCACCTTTCGATTTGAAAGAACATCAGCAGCTGTGGCTTGTCTGTTGACTTGGTTGGTTGGTTGGCTTGTTGCATTGTTGCCTTTACTTCCATTGACATCACACTGGGAGTTCTACAGTCAGACAGGTATCTGTATTCCACTCCAGTCACCATACATTTTTTAAAGGGCAAGTTTATTCCTTTGGTGTTTTGATCGTCTTTAATTTCATTCTGTTCGTACTGATCTCAGCTGGCCAAGCTTTTATCTACTGGTCAATACAGAAGAACGCACTGAGAACAAACACGACCAAGGCATCACGAGACATGACCATAGCACGACGGTTGATCACTGTGGCTGTAACAGACTTCATGTGCTGGTTTCCCATTGGACTGTGTGGCTTTCTGGCATTGGCTGGTGTCCCCATGCCTGGAGAGGTGAATGTTGCCTTGGCTATCTTCGTACTGCCCTTAAACTCTGCTCTGAATCCCTTTGTATATACTTTTAACACATTGGCAGAAAAACGGAGAAAATTTCGAGAGACAGAACTGTTAAAATGGCTGGAATCTCACGCTGACTTACATGACAGTAAATAACTACAGTATGGACTGGTTCTGCGTTGTTTCAAGATCATTGTGTACCAGCATTTTCTTCACTGTAATACAAATGATCACTTGTCAAATACATTTCTAGACGTAATCTACTTTGCTTATAATACATGTAGCAACTCTGTATTCCCTCCTTCATAAACCATTAAGGAGAAAATTCATATTATCCAAAAGGGATGTGTGTCTGTGTATATGCGTGTGTCCGTGTATGATGTGTGTTGTGTGTGTTTGTGTATGTGTATGTATGTGTGTATGTGTATGTATGTGTGTGTGTGTGTGCGCACGTATGTGCGTGCGTGCATTGTGTGTATGCGTGTGTGTGTGTGTCTATGTGTGTGTTCTGTGTGTATGTGTGTCTTTGTCTGTGTGTGTGTTTGTGTGTGTATGTGTGTGTGTGTGTGTGTGTGTGCAGACTATTCACACTGTTAGCTCTCATACATCAGACCTGATAACTGCAGGGAAACGTCCTGGTGACAGCTCAGAAAGATGTCAAACTCCCTTTAGGAGCATGTCACATCTTGCTGAAAAGTCAAAACAGATTGTGTCTGGAGCATCATATCTGATCACTACTGCGAGTGAACGAACATCTGAATATTTTGTAAAAAATTGTAGGGATCTTCCCACTGCTAATTGTCAAGACTATAGTAAGGGGAGATTAGACGGGAGCTATGCAAGCTGGCAGCTGGGCAAGCTGCCCAACAGATTTATGAAGACCCAGATACTGGTATGGCAAAGGTAGGCTCTTTTATTCTTATTCTCTCTTGGTATGGTTACTGGGTCAGACCTGGCTGGTGTCAGTTGAGTGGTTATGTCCTGGGGTTTGTCATCTCCCCAACTTGGCAATTGGCATGTGATGAAGGTAACTGATGACTGGGTCCAAATGGGTTATACAGCGCACAGACAGTCCACCTTTGCTTGGTCAAATGGCTGCTATGTGGCGTCAGTAGCTTGGAGGTCATTTGTTTGGCCAGTGGTGAGGCTTTGTTGCTCTGGGTCCCATCCTTCACCCTCAGGTTTTTCTTGTTACATGAAGTTATTCCAACACAACACACACACACACGCACACACACACACACACACACACACACACACACACACACACACACACACACACACACCACACAAGACATGACTTACAAGATCTTTATAGTGCATATTTGCTTTTCTGCATGAGCATGCACACAAAGGGGTTTCATACACTGGTAGGTCTGCACACATGATGACCAGAGAACTTAACAAACTCTCCACCCTCTTTCACCAGGCAGGAGGCACTCAGAAGGGACCAAACCCAGACATTCTTATACAAGTTTGACATTTACCTGCTTGAATTACCGCACCTGTCATTTTATGACTTCACAATGGTGTGTTTTCTTCTGTACGTGTGTGTGTTGTGTGTGTGTGTGTGTGTGTGTGTGTGTGTGTTGTGTGTGTGTGTGTGTGTGTGTGTGGTGTGCATGGAAAATGGGAAAGGGAGGGGGAACATGGTTGGTGGTGGTGGGAGTGTATCATGTGCAGAGTTATGGATATGCCATTTGGTGATCTCGTACCGTAGTGACATTGTGCAAGAAGAGCAAGAATAATGAAAAATAAGTGTTTTTTCTAACATTCATCTTATTTGGATACTGTTAGAGCTATCTGCTTTTACAATAGCATAGGGATAAGCGTAAGTACAATGAACTTAAATAAGTGCTTTTTCTAACATTTTTCTGTTTAGCACTGGTTGAGTACAAATCTGCTTTTACAACAACATTAGATATGAATGTAAATTACAATGAAAGATAAAAAATGTTTTTCTAACATTATGCCGTCTACACGTTGTGTAGAGTTATCTGCTTTCACAGCAGCATTAGGGATAACTGTAATATACCCTTTCAAAGAACACCAGTCCTTCAACACTTAAAATATACTGCCACATTTTTCATTAATATGTTAGGTATAATAACTCACAATTCCTATTTTAACTAGCAAGCCAGAAGCTTTTATCATACTTTGTCTAGCCTATCTACTGGGCCCCATGAGAGAAAACCAGATTTGATTGCCCATATATTATGTATCTGAGAGCAGATAATTATGTATGTGTGTGTATCTGTTAAGGTGTATAAACATACTTTACTTTAAAATCTTAATCATCTCTCTCTCTCTCTCTCTCTCTCTCTCTCTGCTCCCCACCCTTCCTTCT